>JAAEAF010002081.1:0-141769 GCA_011037195.1 Triatoma infestans
GCCTAGCAGTCTGTTAGGAGATGTAATGGAGTTTCTTCCAGCTCCCCACAGAGTCTGCAAACCCAGCTTCCCCAGGTGTCCTTTAAGTCGGCAATGCCCCGTGAGGAAAACCCGTAAGAACGCGGAACTTGTTCTTGCTCAATCCGATGCAGGCCTCCGATCTCCTTTGGTTATAATTTCCCAAGCAGATCTTAGCCTGCCGCAAACCGGGGAGGGAGTACCAGAGTTGAGATCTCTTCGTCTTCTCCAACAGAAACTGGTCGGTGACCCCACAAAAAGCTGGGTCCTAGCGCCTAACTTGGCCAGGCCGTCGGCCATCTCATTCCCTTCAATGCCAACATGCACAACCGACCTTGTAGTTGAAAAAATTAAATTTAGACATATCATTTCCATTGTTTGAACCACACTTTCTCCCATCTTTTTTTTTCAGAGCCAGGTTGGAATAAACTTAATCAGCGCGAATATCTCCAATGGTGTAATGTTTTGCGAATTTACGCGTGAAAGTGTCACAACTATTGAGAAAAAAACTTATGATTTAATCAATGATAAATATGTACTCCTGCTGGCAGCTGGTTCTTCACTAAAAGGTCAGTTGATGCGCTTATAATTTTATAAATTTTTTTTTATATTCTATTTAAATTTTTGTGTATCATTTATAAGTTTCAATACTTCATTGATAATCCTTCAGAATTTGGACGGCTTTCGGGTCAAATAGTTCTCAATCGGCTCTACCAAGTCGTCTGAGTTGAATTCTGGAATAATCACTCATAATCAACGTTTTAAGTATTATTTTGTTATTTTGTGTTTTGAATTATACGCTTTCCCCATTCTGTTTACATACTAAGGGTTCGAGTCAAGCAATTAGAGCAAGTGAATGAGAAGCTTTTTAAAAAAATTGTGCAAATCAAATATTGTTTTTACAAAATGCTTTATCCAATTATCCTCTTCTAAATCCATTTTTTTTCTTGATTTTAAACTTTTGGACAGATATTCTATTATTTACTCAATAAGGATTAATTTTTACATTTGAATCTTTGGTTTATTATTTATTTATTTTTTACTTTCTCGTACTGTTAGTAAAAGGAAGTATTGTGTCAAATTATCGATATCGAGCTTTCATCGGAAATACAAGTTTCGAGTCCCCTGAGCCAGAAAATGTGGTTTATAGAAATTGGTTTGTGTATGTGGGGGGGGGGGGGGGCAGCAATCTCAAAAATTACTGTCTCTAATTACTATCCTGGGAGCATTTTTTCGTTAAAGTGCTACCAGGAGAGCTTTTTGTAAAAATTCACTAAATTTTTTTTTTTATAGTTTTTTGTGATTTTCTCGAAAACAGCGCCAACGATTTTCTTTAGACATTCATTATATATGAACTAAACGAACAAAGAGCTACAACTTTTATTTGAAACATTTCTCCGTGAAAATTCATTTAAGTACACTTTTGGGGTGAGGTGGGGTGAGGTTTTTCTCTGAAGTGTTATTTCAGTTTATTACACAATTCTATGATCTAATAAATAATATTAATTAGAATTAAACATGTCGAAATTATGAATTTAAAGAAAATCGGATGACCGAAAGTGCGTTTTTACTGAAAAGTATTTTTCAGTTTTCTATTTTCTCTTAAACAGCTGCAACAATTTTCTTTAAACTAAGTATGTGAACGACATATATGAAAAGCTACAACTTGTATTTGGAACATTTAAGGGGGCTTTTGGCGGAAGGGGTTATGTTTTTCTCTAAGGTGCTATCATAGTTGATTATACAATTCAACCATCCAAGCAAAATTAATTAGAAATAAATAGATTGCCGAAATTCCGAGTTTCAAGAAAATTAGTAAACCGGATGTGCATTTTTACTGAACAGTTGTTTCAGTTTTTGCGATTTTCTCCATAAAAGCGCAGACGAATTTCATTAAATTTGGTATACTTACTATAAAATTTGTCACTTACAATTTTGTAAACTTACTGCAGTAAGAGAAAGTTTTGTGAGTGTTTCATATCAGATTTTTGTTTTTGGAATGGTGTATGTACATTACTCATTTGGTTTGTGTTAAAAAGCCAGATACTATTTAATAACAATTGCTAAAACTGCCAATATATTGGCGGGAAAACATCCCAGTAAAGCTCAGTTTATCTTTTAATATATTTCATAGTGACTCTACTGCTTCTTCCACTTCTTTCTTCTCAGTTTCTTCTAGTAAATAAAGGACTCTAAAATCCAGGCTAGAGCTGCAGGCTCATTCTCTACATTAATGAAGGTACTGGATGAGTCTTTACTTTCTATTCTTTTTCTACTCCTGCAACATTATCTCGGCTAATATAGGTACATTTTTTAAGATATGCTGTCTTAGTGTTTGTAGTAAGTGTGTTTCCATCAATTAATATGTGTGTTTGTGTGTTTAGTAAATAATTTTTATACTGCCTTATTCTCTTTATCCTAATACAGCTTGGCCACTGAAAAGCCAAGTTGTGTTCTTCTTTGTACCAAGTTGTGTATAATTATAGAGCATTCCATGGAGATTACATATGATGGCTACGTATGATATCCAGCAACGAGTAGAATTCATTGATTTTTTCCTATTCCAGTGAAAGTTCAGTTATTAAAACTCTAAGAAAATACCGGCATCATTTTAATGTCAGAGTATCTCCTAGCGATAACATGATTCGGAATATAATCGTCCGGTTTGAAAGAACTGGATCAGTCGGCAGTCTTCCGGGAAGAGGTCATAAACTTACTGTGCTCACTGTACGCTCTGACGCATTGATGGAAGCTGTACGGTAGTGTCCTTGAGGATCCATCTGCTTCTACCCGTCGTCGCTCTGCTTAATTAGACATCGCTTCTGAAACTTAATTTGAAAATGTTTCTATACAAGATGGTCCGAGCTTTACTACCCCAAGTTACGCCATTCGATTTCAGTACTTAGCCAGAAATAACAACAATTTCTTGAAAAACTTGATAATGACTGATGTGGCCCATTTTCATTTAAACAAGTACATCAACAAACAAAACTGCAGATTTTGGGGGTACTGAGAATCTTAGGAAATTACATCAGCATCAGTTGCATCCCCAAAAATGCACTGTTTGTACTGTGTTATGTCTGAAAGAGTTATTGGCCTCTATTTTTTTTTGAAAAAGGGAAGATCAGCCAGAAAAAATCAAAGAGGTCTTATATAGGACAATGTTTGAATTTTTTTACGCCCAGCGATCGAAGATAATCAGAAGGTATGGTCCCAACAGAATAGAGCTACTGCGCAAATAGCCAGGGCAGCGATGGACCTCCTGCGAGAAATTTTCAGTGAATGAATCATTTCAAAAAATGCGAATTTGTTTGGCCTCCGCGTTCACCTGATTAGCCGGCCCCAGACTTCTTTTTGTGGTGCTACTTGAAAGAACAGGTTTACGTAAATAAACCTCGAAAAATTCAAGAACTTAATGAAAACATTCGAGCCGAAATCCGACGTTTGGGGTCTGAACTCCTTGGTCATGGAAAATGGTGTGGAAAGAGTCCACCACATTGTGAACAGGAAATTAGTGGTCCCTTGAGGGTTATTGCTTTTCACACATAATACTGAAAAATAGCAATCAATTATATTTCCAAATCAAGTAATAAAAAATTTAAAAAACATATGTCGTGAAAGTTATTGTTTTATATTATTCAGCATTTTAATGGACACCCTTTGTTAATTTTATTCGCTTTGATGAATGCATCGTAACATTTTTGTTTTCATTATGGCTACAATGTTTTTTGCGCTATAGCAAAATCTAAAGCAGTCTGTCCCAAAAACAGGACCCCTTTGCTAATAGTGTTCCAAGAAATTAGTTTCAGGCTGCATGCTCTTTGCTTTAATTATGCAGTGACAGGGATAATGAAGAAATTAAAATGCTTCTAGATTCGCATGCTTTTAAAAGGGATTTTTGCTTTTTAAGTATCATTACATTTTTAGTAATAATAGGGAAGCGATAAGCTCAGTGGTTAGCACACTGGACTCCCACGCGGAGGACCCGAGTTCGAGTCCGGCTGTGCTGCCCTTAGATTTTTTTCTTCCTAGTAGCTCACTGTCTGTTGATGGACAGTGTTGTCTATAAGAGAACACTGTCCGGAGGCCGGCAGTGCACTGAGAAGGCTCCGGGCGCCAATGACCATAGACGTTGATGCGCCTTAAATAAAAAAAATAGTAATTTAATGATTTTACATCCAAAAATATATCATTTATAACTAACCTCATCGCCTTCCCTCTCATTATACACATATTTATTATTATTACTGTTATTGCAGCAAATAGAGTCGGTTACCATGATCTAGTATTTACCGCTAGCGGTGAAAAAAGATTTTTATCAGATGTACGTACACTGAAGACGGCTGATAAATTATTAGTGAGATTACATGGAGCTTTCATGATTGCCGCATGGATCGGCACAGCCAGTATTGGAATTGTACTGGCTAGATATTTCAAGCAAACTTGGGTGGAAAGTTCATTGTGTGCCAAAGATTTATGGTTTGCTGTAAGTAATTATTTTGGTTTTTAAATTTTTATTTAAACATGATATTTTTAATTTTATCTCTTTCTTCTAAAGCATATAGTACTGGGTGGACCAAGGCCTTCTCCTTGATTGAATGTTACTGTTCATCTTATCAGCAGACTTTACCTCACCGGTTTCTCAATTTTCAAGGTCTTATTTGAGGTCCAATGAGGTAAAATTCGGCATTCCCTTTCTTGATTTATATCACCTAATTTTCCCATTTAGGGGCACGGGATTTTCCTCTCTTGCATCCTTTCCATAGGAATAATAAAACATTAGTAGCAGCGGGAAATGGACTAGTAAATCCTTCAGCATCTTAGCATTCCTGCAGGTACCCCGTTCTAAGCACACGAACAACATTTACACTTACAGCCCAGAGCTCACTCAGTATGTTTGGGTCTCTATGGGCCCATAGAGATAGTTGATCTGTGCAAATATTACCCATAGGCAAACTCTAGCTCACCACTACAGATTCACTTACTCACACTTATACATGTCCACTTTAAAGACGACTTACTCTGTGTACCAAATACTCACACCTAAGGAAGAGAATACATATTTTAGACCGAGTGGATTTAGCCTTATAGCCACTTCCTCTACACATTTAACATCTAACCACTTTGACTTTCTGCTTTCTGCGCTTAAAATTTATGTTTGCAAAGCTCTTTATCGGCACTTTTTTGTTTTTTTACGGAGGGGGATGGAAAATGCCTAGGCACAAAATGTGGGACTTGCACCACTATAAAGCCCCCCTCCCTCACAGCTACTTGTTCACCTCGGAACGCTTATGGTACTACTAATCGTGGTTTTGGCCTTCGTAATGCCACCACGGGCACCTAGCAGACAGCCGTAGACTCCCAGTCCTCGGGAGGTTGAGGTACCTATTCAATCTACAATCTTCTTCGCGGACCGTGGCAAAGGTGCCCACCCATCCCAAGATGCGCCCCACCTCCGAGCGAGCACTATTAAATCTAGCCAAACTCACAGATAACCCAAAACATAACCTTAAATGTTAATGAAGATTCTCGACCGATCTAATAACAACTAAAGGAGATCTCGAGGAGCGGTCAATAAAATGTACACTTTTTTTAAATCTTTTCCAACGTTTCGACAAATTCATTGTCTTCTTTTTTGTTTGTTTTGTTTTGTATTTGTCTTCTATTTAATAATTGTCCCAAACTATTTCTTTATTATTATTATCTATATTTAGATTATGGTGATTACTATTATTATTATTCCTTTTTGTTTGATTGTTGTACAGATCCCTGAAGAAGACAATAAATTTGTCGAAACGTTGGAAAAGATTTAAAAAAAGTGTACATTTTATTGACCGCTCCTCGAGATCTCCTTTAGTTCTTAAAATCAATGTTTACGGTTAAATGTTTCAAATAAAAGTGTTAAGATTGTATCTGTACAATGACCATTACATGTTTAAAGAAAATCATTGAGTAGTTTTCGACAAACTTCCAAAAAAACTCAAATATATAAACTGTAAAGTCGCCTCACGTTTAACCGATTTTCTTCAAAATTGGAATTTAAGTAATTTTTTTTAATGTACCTTAAAATCATTTAAGTGGTGGAACCATACACTGTACTGTGACACTTTACAGGTACTTTCTGTACCTGTGGCACTTAACATTAGTATGCGATCATTGACATTACAAAAAACATGTCATAACATTAAAAAAATCGTTGGAATACTGAAGAAAATATATATTCAGCAAAGTCACACATCGGGTTGAAGGATTTAACGGGATTCCTACTGATATCTAACGGAATAAATTTTAAGCTTCCTGCAATTTGTTGTTTTTTTAAATAGTTTGGTCAAACACACACAGACCGTCCAAAAACAAAAAATAAATAAATAAATAACTAAAAAATTTGTAATTATTGAGGGACCTCAATATATGAATTTCCAGTGAGTTTCAAAATTTGTTTTAAAAATAAACTGTGGTTCTATAAGTATGTAACAGATTAGTGCAATATTATTTCCCATCATTTTATTATTTTTAAACATACCGAGTTTGAAAAAAATTAACCAGAAGTGCAACTACATAAAATGGGTTTTTATTTTATTTTTTTTTTTTTGTAATGTCACTCTAGAGATTATCCTAATACTTCGTGTATATATACCTCGTATATCCTAATACCTCGTCCATCATGAGGGTTCCCCAAATCCACATATATCTATCCTGTGGATGGCTGCAGTGTCCACATTTATTGGATAGATGCCGTACTGGTACAAAGTATAGTGTACGACAGATTAATGTGTAGTGTCTTTCATTTATGAGTCTTTCACTTATATCAGTTTAATAAAAACGTGTGCACATATCATAGAAAATAAACCATTTGTATTCAATGAGTAAACCACTTCATATATATTTCAGCTGCTAAATCACATTTTAAAATAGAACTTTTAAAACGTTCTATTGCAAGCCCCAATTCCTAGCACGAAGGAGGTTCAGCGGGTTACCTGGGCCTTTCGGCCAGGGAAGTACACGCTGATTCCTTCCGCGTGCGGCCTAGGACATCTAAGGGCATCACAGACCTGTTATTGCTCAATCTCGTGCGGCTGTAAGCCGCCTGACCCTTTAAGAAGAATAAGTGTCGTCGGTACTACTCATATAGAAACCTATTATACTTTTATTTAAAAAACATTTGGCCGGAAAAACTGATTTGCATTAAAATTGGCTTTAGAGAAAGCTGCTGTATAATGTCTCAATACAATTACGGCCCCATCACCAGTAGGAGTTCAGAAAACTAAAGTTTTAGTCAAATTTTCTGACTTTAAGAGAATTTGTCCATCAGAATTGTGAGGATTTTCAGTAAGAGAAAGTCGTGTGAGTGCCTCACACGTTTTTTTAAGAAGCCTATGGATATTATTGCCATCTATGTAAGTGTTAATTTATTAAATTGTATTTAATAAATGATTTTATGTTATTTTATGTTACAGTGGCATCGTTTTTTCATGCTAATAACATGGTGTTTGACGATAACTGCATGTGTACTTATATTTGTTGACGTTGGCGATTGGGTGCCAGAAGGAAGTCAAAAACATGCAATTCTTGGTGTTATCACAATTGTTTTATGCTTCATTCAGCCAATTGGTGCTCTGTTTAGGCCTCATCCTTCAGCTAGGAATAGGCCAATTTTTAATTGGTTGCATTGGTTTATTGGAAATGCTGCACATATTGTTTCTAGTGAGTTTTTATTTTTTACATTAAATAAAATGCAAAATAAAACATCAACATACTCTGATAATGGATCTCTGCGATTTTTAATTTTCTAATAGAAAACTATGAATTACAGTTGTAACCATATTCTTTGCTGTGCCACTAAACAGAGCTCAACTTCCTGAATGGGTTGATTGGATATTAGTAGCATTTGTAGCATTCTACGTCATTGTTCACATAATTTTATCAGTAAGTATATACTTCTGTCTAGATTCTATAGTATAGAATGTGTCTAGATCACACTGCAAGCTGAAAGACAGGTGTTTATTTTTTATTTGTTGCTCAGCGAAGCGTTCAAATCTTCAGCGAATCCAATCTCTCCAATAAATATATCCTGAGCTTATAGTTAATACTCCATACTTCTCTCCAACCTTACAATCCACAATTCTCACCTTAATATCTCATTCTCACCGCC
Source organism: Triatoma infestans (assembly GCA_011037195.1). Lineage (NCBI taxonomy): Eukaryota > Metazoa > Arthropoda > Insecta > Hemiptera > Reduviidae > Triatoma > Triatoma infestans. The sequence goes on from JAAEAF010002081.1 coordinate 8,171, forward strand.
GCTTCCACTTATTAAAAAAGAAACTTCATAAAACTCTATTCTACCTAATGAATACTCTAGTCAGAAACCTTTCCTTTCGAACCCTTCTGGACAATACTTACCCTAGTGTCATGTCAGTGACCTTAATAAAAAATCAAAATTAATAGAACATAAATAAATTTTAAGTTAGGTTACCCAGTTAATTTAAGTTAAAAGGTAATGAATAATGGCCCTCTGACTCCCTCAGTCTGAGGTAACAGATCCTAGGAAGTCTATTAGGTTCTTTATTTAGTTAAGAAAACCACCAGCATTCTCTAAAAAATTCTAACCTTAATATGTGAACAGTCCGACTAAACTGTATAAGAAATTAGAGTGTATTTAGAAAGTCTAAGTTTTGATAAAAAAAATAGTTGCGCTCTTACCAAATAATCAGCATACTGACCCAGCCAAGATTCCTTAAATGTAAAATGCAAAAGTACACTATCGACTCATAGTGTGCATTGTGGTCCCGTGATTCCACTTTTGAAAATATGAACATATTTTTTTAGAGCAATTATTAGCTGAAACATTTCGGTTGGTTGTATTATTAAAAATTATCAGTACAATTGATACCGTATGGCGGGCCTTGCATTAAATATAAAGTATTTATGCAAGTGGCCGCTGAGAGTAATGAATTACTCCATTCTGTGCGAACTTTTCTATGACCTCAACCTATATTTAGTTAGTAACTCATTTGACCTAGGTCCCCATTTATTTAAACTATATTTGTTTACAGTTTGCTGGATGTATAAGTGAAAATAAAGCCATGAAGAAAATCAATTCTTTCCCAATGAAAGAAATGAGCACCAATAGGGGTAATGTGAACAATGTTGAAAGGAAACAAGATGCGCCGGTAAAGATGTTTTATTTTATTCATATAAAAATCTGGTATAATCACACGACTTTCTCTAATTCCAGTTGAAAAATTGTCTAGAAATTTGGATTTTTGTTATAAACATTGTTTGTGTAACAGTAATAGTTTAAATGTATAATATATAATATAATAATGTATGTATTAAATGTATAATATGTCTAAGTGTTGGAAAACATCAAAGACGATGAGATGTAACATCAGAGATGTTGGACAGAGATTTTTTCTGTGGTAGTCTGCTGCATTATGTTATCATCAATGAGTTATTATCAACCATTCATCTTCGTCAATATTTCTTTATAAACAGTGTGAGATCAGAGAATAGCACAAGTGTGTAACCCTAATTTTGTATATAAGACGATGGGCGAACACTCGAAACCGTTGAGGACCACAAATCAAACAAGCTATCTTGGAAAAAATCGGAAAAGCTCGTATTAGACAAAATTTAAGAATTGAAGTTAGAGAAAGTCGTTTGTGTATTTCACCCACATATTATTTTAATTTAAAAACAAAAATAAAAAAAAATAATAAAACATAGTGATTGTAATATTTGCTATTGTTTCAGCTGGCTGGTTTTAGGAAGTTCATACTGTTCATTCACATTGTATACATTACCGGTCTATCAGCAGCTTTAATTGTGATTGTTGTATTAGCGCCAATAGGCACACAATGGCAATCACTTCAAAATAAGTTCATGGGAATGTAAAATTATCTATTTCGCATACAATCATGATATTTAATAAATTTACCAATTGACTGAAATTATGTGCGAAATAATTAAGGATGGCATACTTTATCTAAGAAGCCATCACCTTCGGAAATGTGCCTCCTACATCGGGCAGACGTTTTTGGTACTAAATCAGAATTAACAAAAAGTGTACTGTGTACCACCTTGATTTTTGTTTTGTTTTATATATTTATAGTTATTTTTATTGTTATTATTTCAGAAAAAGTGTAAATTATTACTTTTTAAACTTTCTTGCGCAATACTAGCGGATTCTGAGAACTTGCAATTTATTTGTAGCGATAAATGAATCAAAATACTCAGTATGGCAAAGGAAAAACTAAAGCAAAAATACTATTAGTGGGCAAACAAGTGCAGAAAAAAAATAATAGAACTGGTTTATTAAACGGAGGACAGGAGCTATTTCTAAGTGACTTCTTTGGGAATGCAATCAAAATTAATTTTATCCGGATCACATTTTTTGTTACGCCATTAACGACAATGAACTATAGAGGCTCCTAGGACAAGAAAATCTCAGGAGAGCAGTGATGGTTTCGAACTAAGGACTGGCCGCCATCCGCATCAGTCCACTAATCAAGCTACTTTCGTCCAATTTCAAAAAATCCCAATAAAATCGACGAATTTTTACAAATTTATTTATTTCAACTTTATCATTTAAACTCTTAAATTCTAACAAATCCGTAAAAATTTGAGCTTCTTTTTACTAATTTACATTTAAAATTTGTCAGGCGGTTCATTATTATCTCAATTTTCCACCTTATCGACGTATCCACAGTCCAATATCAGAAATTTCATAACACCTCTCCACATATGTACATCTCAGATTCCAACAAAAACCACTAAGCCGTCACTCTTTGATAATCCTAGTGCCGATAGCCTTGTAGATTGCTCGCAGGTGAATCAGTGACTGAACTTCTTTTTCCTGCTACTACTGTGTACCTTCTTCAATCATTGTTTAAGTATCATTTACCAGCTGTATTAATCATGCGAATTTTGGCCGTTATTAAGAACTGAAAAAATAAGTCCCTTTGAATCTTTCGCCGATCTTCTCCAGCAGGCCATTTCTGTGGATAATAATCTACTAAGGGCGCCAATTTTCTGCAATGTTTCGAAAATGATGTTATATATTTACTATTTGGTTGCAGGGTGACGCGCACTTGATCCATGGCATCCGTTTAAGCAATTTAAGGACTGTTTTTCTTCGCAAGTTTTCTGTCCGCTTTTTTACTGAAGCCATTATCAAGCACAGCTAAAGAAAAATAAATCTATTCTTTCTAATAATTATAATCACTTCGATCTCGCTGTAAAATACACTACATTCAGACCTTTTTTTGGGTGGGAATCAAATTGGAAATCTTATTTAAAATGATAGTATGAATAAAAGCGATAAGATGTTTCCGAATCGATATTTTTTTTTATCCTACTCCCATACCATTAGGAAGCAAATCCTTTCTGATTCAGGCTATCCAATGGTAAAATAGCTTCTTGAAAGAAGTTAGGCGCGAAATCGAACCCTCGCAAATCATGGAGTCCACTGCAAATACGGATGTGTTGCTGGTCCAATGGCTTGTGTGTACAAAGGGCAATGCGCTCAGCTCGCCACTTCAGTATGATGGAAATGCTTGTGAAGCTAGTAGTAGCCTGTTGTTAGGCGGAAAATGGCCATAAGTACTTAAGAGGGAGATCTGGTGGTATCTAGGCTTTTAAAAACCACTTCCCAGATTTTACCTTCGACTATGTTTGGTTGGAATTACTGGTTACAGGTTCTTCGGTCTCTTAATTGCTGTTAATGCTTGATCAAAAGTCACGCACTCATCAGTTTCAGGCATAGCACACAACCTACTTGTCAAATTTTTCGTTTCCCCAGATCTATAATGGCAGGAATTCAGTCAAAACCTATATTATAGCCATTATTCATAAGGCATTGAACTGTAGCTTTTATTTTCTCTGATAGAGGGTAGAGAAATTAAAAGTGGGTGGGTAGGCGGTTGCTATTAAGACAAGAGCTTGAATAGTTACCGGTAATCAACAAGGAATGCTATATTTGCTTACTTCGTCATTCAGCCGTTGTTCTATTGTCTTTAAGACAACAGTTGTCTTTAAGACCTCACTGCCGAAATTGATGCAATGGATACCTAGAGCAATCGAGCCTTGGAAATACCCTTCGCAAACTTAACTAGGACCTACTTTTTTCTTATCGATCCTGGCCGATTCTTCCGTGTATACATAATGTATATTACGCCATTTTCTTACAATAAGTTATGCTTATTAATTACAAGAAGGAAACTGGGTAGTGATTGCCTAAAGTTAATAAAATTGATTTATTAAACATCACATATAAAAATAATTGACTTTACGCCTGATGTACACCGTCCCTTACCAGTGCCATTCTTTAGCTTAATCTTGCTTTAATATATTCCTTGGAAAGCGTTGGTTTAATATCTTTCTTTTTCTTTTCATTCAAATTTTTGTTTTTTAAAGCACTGATGACGTTTCATTTTTAATATTCTATCTAGTTTTCTGTTAATAATTTGGGTTCCATTAATTGTAAGAAGCTTCTCTGGTTAAACTGTTGCAATCCTTTGTCATGGGCAGTAGTCATTTTAGGGCGACCTCCGTCATATATTGAAAAGACTTATGGAATAATTTCTAAAGTTTTTGCAATTTAGACTAACTAATGGAACATTTCTGAGATCGATTTTCCTTGTAGATTCTCAATTGTGAAGTGAAGAACCAAATTTCAAATGTTTTACTCTATAGACATATTTATACAAACATTTCAAATTAATAGAACTAGCAACAATTTGCACTACTTTAAAAAAAAAAAAACCTTTTCAACTTTTATGTAATCTCTTGGAGGCAAGAAAATATATAAATACTAAGAAAACAAGTTAGTGAAAGCAAGGTGCACAACTTCGGATTCACAAAACATATAGTTGATAAAAATAAACTTGCAATTTTTATCCAAAATATATTCATAATGTAAATAAATATCGTTACAATACCGTAAATAGAGAATATTTTTTTATACACAAGGAATATATTAATATTAGTAATTAGGGATAAATACATTATAGGAGTAAGGATGTGAGTGATTGTTTCTTCTATTTTGCAATTCAATGCAAAATAGATCTGAAAAGTATTAAAAAATAATTATGAGCTCTTCCAAAGTATTATCGCACATTGAGATATGGTTAAATAATTTCTGTAAACTCTATTCTAAAGTGATTTTAAAAATGAAAATATATATGATTTCTCTCAAGTGATAAAACAAACTAAGCCAACAAATAATTTAGAAATAATTTTTTGTTTTTATTTGATGTAATAGTTGATAAAATTTGTATATTAAAACAAAGATTGTAAATAGTAAAAACAAAGAGTGCCTAATTGTAATCTAACTAGTAGTTTGAAAAAAAATGACTAGAAATATTTAATTGAATTATTTTTACATAATTGTTATTATTTTGTTAATTAAGAGAAATTTTATTTACTTAAATTTATGTATGAAAGATTTAAGACAAAATCATATGGTTTGGCAATATGTACCTTACCCTTAGCTATGTAAATTGTTAATCTCTGGATAATAAAATAATTGTTGTAGTTGTTTTTTCGTATTATAATTGGAAGAATTTCGCTGCTAGCATGGCTAATATGAAGAACTAGCACGGGTAATGTGAAGAACTAGCACGCGTAATGTGAAGAACTTTCCAGATTACTAAACCATTGGAAATAATATCCACTCGTGCCATTCTCCTGCTAGATACTATAAAATAAAACTAGGTGCTAAGACCACTAGAAAATAAACAAAATTCCTTTTCTACGTTTCCTTTTTCCTTTCCTTTTTTTACGTTTTTCTTGAAATAATTTTCATTAAACTTGTACTAATTACACTCATCGTGCCGTCACACTCCTCTGTCTGAAAATATGTGATATATATTTTAAAAACTATTTAAAATTAACGAAATATTAGTATGAAGTCGAAAATAAATCTGTTAGATATTTTTATTGGGTTTATTGAAAATTAAAGGAATAAAAATAAACGACGCGCTTCAAAAAACGAGATCCCTTTATTGCTTCCTTCTAAAGTGATTCCCACACACCGCATATAACCAGTGGTGTACCTATAGGCCTTCCAGGCACTCGCCCACGATTGGCCGTTTTGAAGAATGGTTGTGCTTTCGGAGGACCACCTAAGCAAGGTAAGCTATTGAGGAGGGGTTGCTGAAGGCCTAATAACTTCTGTGGAGATATAACAAGAAATATAGCCGCTTAACATATGCAACCATTGGTAAAAGAAGCTAACCTTTGCCAGCTAGAGTTTTCTTAGCTACTTGTTGTACAGTTTTAGGCCACCGCACCACCGCTCCGAAGGTAATAGGTATAACTTTACGAGTATACAGATGTGGGTCATTTTGGGACTAAGACCCTACATTTTCCCACAGGCTCTGGTAACTCCACAGAGAGCTTTCTCCGTTTTGCTTTTCTAAATGAGCATTCTAGGTCAGTTTAGAATCCACGAGTACAACCCTAGGTACTTAATATTACGGGACAACATTTAGAGTTTCACCAAAAAATCTCAGTGTTTGATCCCTAAAGGGTAGTTTTAGAGGGGTTAAGGTGTACGATCTACCCTTCTACACCAGTGTTCTATAATCTTCGTAAATGAGTTCACCAACAATGGTTTCATGCCTACTATAACAACCACAGTATATCATGTGCGTAGCCCTGGATAGAGCATTCTCACAGGTCAAGTTCCGTTAGTAAGTCGTCTACGACCATGCACTACAGAAGCGGGGATAGTTCTTCCCCCTAGAGGCAGCATCTCGTAGTCGTTGTTTCTAGTGTCTTCCAAAAAAGACTCGTTGGTTATTCTCCTTGAAACTTAAGCATATTGCCGATCCACCTTATGACGGCACGATCGACACTATACTACCAATGGGTCCTCAAAGGTCTTCCTTAATCGTTGATCCAGCGGAGTCAACAATACGTCCACGTTATGAAGACTAGGTAACGTACTAGTAGTGCGGCTAACAGGGCTCTGGCGGATCTAGCAATACCCACGGCAGGGTATTCTCCTTTGCAGCGTTCCTGTCAATCCTATCCTGTCTTTCAACCGTAGGTTGGGAGGTGGACTAGCCGCTCCCTCAGGGATGGGGTGACATTTAACACATACTAGCACACTACACACACTACAACACTCACGTATATATAATACAGACAGCACAGTAGGGCCCCAATCCAATTCGTTCTTTTTCTTATTACTTCTCCTGAGAAAGTTACCGGCAGAATATTTCTTCAAACTCGGAATTCTGATAACACATTAGATTTAATATATGTAGATGATAGAATTGTATTATATATCTATCATTTCTAAGAATAGAACTGAAGTGCCATTTGAGAAAATCAGTGTCGTCCGAGTTTACAGATTGGGAAAATCTCAAGTGAATAATAAACCTAGGCACCTTAAAATCGTTTGTAGCAGCGCTTCTAACACTCACGAATTTATTAAACTGCGTCCTTTCTTAGAATCTCCTATGAAACTTTCTCTTGACAAAACTGAAAGACAGCGTTTCTGAATTCAAAATGGTTTTTAATGAATTGCAAGAAAGAATAAAAAACGTAGAAGAAAACTTAAGAATAAAGCATATCAAAGGCATATCCCCAGAATAATTAGTACTAACAGTAATTCTAATACCTGCAATTTATTAGCAACTGATGAAGCAAGTATTTCAAAAAACTCAGGTTTTCATTCACATTAAGTTGTTTTTATCAAAATGTCAGAGGCTTAAATACCAAACTCGACGAATTTAGTAGCTCTGCTCAATTACTCGACTGGGATATATTATTATTAAGCGAAACATGGTTGTCTGATAACTTAGCAACTAGTAAACTGTGCCTAAGTAAGTACAAAGTCTTTCGCTGTGATCGTTCTAGTCACGCAAGTAAAAAATCTAGAGGTGGTGGTGAGTTATTAGCTGTAAAACCGTGCTACAGTGTTCGTCGTCAGAGCCCGCTGTAAGTGTGGGAAAAATATTTTTGTGTTAAATACTCAAATTTCACTAATCGATTTTTTCGTTCGTTAAAAATTTATAGTGCGTAGCGTATTTATATTATTTATGTCTTATAGCTAAAAATATATACTTTATTATTGAAAAATTGTCATACTTCTCTGAACAGAATAGCATTAGCACGCAGAGTGCTGCTAGAGCTTTTGTTTGAACATGCATAGACTTGCTTAAAAAAATATATAAACTGCTGGTAAAAACTTTGGACCACCTAGAATAAAAATGTATTATATTTATTTTTGTTAATTTAATGATTTGTTATGAATGAAATAAAATGTTAGCAATTCAAAAATGTTATTTTAATCTATGTACAATAATATAAGCGATAACAAATTCATTACAAAGTGTAAATCTTTCCCAAAAATAAATTTCGACTAAACGGCTTTTTCATCAAAGTGACCACCACTCCGCTTAATTATTTGTCTTATAATTCTAGGCATTCTCTCAATCAATTTATTGATGCTTCGAATTCACTATTACTCCACACACTGTACAGTATCTGCCACAGAGCTTTGGAGAATCAGGGCACTTGTTACGAACTTTTCCATCTAGCTCGTCCTACAAAAGTTCAATTGGGTTGAAGACCGGGGATTGTGACGGCCAGACCATATTGAACATATTTTTAGATCCTCTTTTCCCTTAAGGTATTATCTACATAATTTGGAAGTATGTTTAGGGTCACTGTCCTGTTGCATAATGATTTCTTCCCCACTCTGAAGGTTCCTTATTGTTTGCACCCTTTAGTAATGGTCTCAGCGTTAGAACTCTTCGTATTAAGTTCGCTTGACGAAGTCGCCTTTGAACAGTTGAGACAGAAATTGGCCTCGAACTTGTTTTAATAACTTCCCCTCTGATTTTTGGAGCTATGAATCATCTGTTTCTTTTACTTCATAAAATAATGAAGTTATCCTCACCTGTGGTTGTTGATTTTGGTCTCCCGGAGCGGTGTAAATCTTCATGATCACCATATTTTTTAAACCGTTAGATAGCAAGGTGAATACCATTTTTTGAAATTTTAAGTTCAGCCGTTATTTTAGGTAAAGTTCAAATGGCAATTCTGGTTGCAACACTCAGTTCTTTATCTTTGCCCATTATGTATTAATTCAAAAGAGGAAAAAACAACGTTGCAATAAGATGTACTCGTGAAGCTCAAGGAGTGAACTAATGCCAATTAAATAAAATAGAATAAAATGTAAGTAAATAATGATTTGTTGACAAACAACACAAAGTCCTAATCTATAAATAGAATCAATAATTTGAAACAAATTATTCTCTGTGAATTACTAACAAATCCAAGAAATAAATTGTTTCTCAAATGGCAAAGTGTATATTATTTAGATTGGATGGGGAAGGACCATACCTCATTCTACTGCGACTTTCATTGAGAGGTCTATTGTGTATACGCTGGGTATGACATCCCTCAGCTTTGCCCTCTTAATCAGGCCTAGCAAAGCTGATAGTGGCTCCGTCATGAAGCTCGTGGCTTCGGGATTGCTAGTCGCCAGTTGAACAAAACCTTGTCCTCGCCAGGCCGGCACACACACAAAGAACGTGTGCCGGGGTTTCCTCCTCGGCCCTGTAGAAACGGCATAACGCGTTGTCTGCTAGTATAAATGGTGTATGTGCCTATTCAGCCGCCTACAATGCCCGTTGTAGACCGACTGTTATCCTTATATCTCTTCGGCTATGGCTCAGTAGATCCCAGGTGAATGTAGGTAAATGTCTTAACAAAGAATTTAGCCTGCTTTTGCCCTGGCGTTCTTTCCCACCATCCCAGATGTTGGTCTTCTATCTATTCCTTGATAGAAGTGTGAATGAGCTCCTGGGCAACCGCAGAAGGACTCCGGGCGTATAAAGGTATCCTTCGAGGTATATTATGTTAATAAAATATTTATTTTAAAAGGTGCCATTTAAATGGGGTTTAAATTATGCATAAATCGTATTATGAATAAGCGTAACTGGAATTATGCATAAATCACGTTACTGGGAAATTCTTATTACAATGTAACTATACTTTTCTTTAAAGAATTTTAGTAAATAACTAAATTTTTTTACTGATCCAAACTTCTGATCGGTAGTGTATATATATGAAGGGGCGGCAATTGGTCTTTTTGTCCGGAGCTAAGTAACCGCTAGAGCGAGCGCTGCAACTAGCCATAGAAGTGCAAAGGCTTAACTTTGCAAACAAATTAAGAACAAAACCAGTTAATTAATTCAATTTGCCAGAATTTACTTTTTGGATTGCACAGACGGCAAAATCCATCCGACAGTGCGAATTTACTGAATGTTTTTTTTTCACTTTTTCGTGATTTTCTCGAAATTGGCTGCAACGATTTTCTTTAAAGTTGAATACTATCTATACATATAAATTCTTATCACTTTTATTTGCCACATTTTTCTGAAGGAACAATAGCAATATGCTTTTCTCTAAAGTATCACTAAAATAACTGATGAACTGATGAAGTCCCGAAAATAAAACTTTTGAGACAAACAAATAATGCGAAAAATAAGATTCAAATAAAGGTTGTACAGAAAAAAATTATGTTCCTAATCAAAATGATGCTCTGTTGACAAAGTCTGCATTTTCCCTCATAGTCTAGATTTGACATCCCTAAATTTATTTAGTCTACTGCCGCGATTTAGGAAAAAGAAATCTGGTATAAAACAATCACCCTTCATTCCTTTATTGATATTCATTTGCAAATAAACGGTTAGTGGACATGTATTACAGATAAATAAAGGAGGTGAGGATTATACTATTTACCTAAATAAGATTGCATTGTATGATAGCAAGCTCTCTATCAATCCAGTAGCAATGCTTGTGGCGGCAATTTGCAGGAAAATTTAAGTCTCGGGATAGAACACCTTCACAATTATTTGGAAGATTCTTTCATCCAATCGGTATTAAATATAATAAATACATGTAACTTAATAAGAGAGAAAATAACAATTTTTTAGAGTCACAATTAGCCCCCTTTAACAAATAATTGAATAATTAATAAAAGACAAAAAAAGATAGAGCTAAGGAACAAATATAAAATTTTTCTTTTTTCTAACTGCTTTAAGAATGTAATTGTTGTAGATGAAGTTTATACTAAAAAATCAGGACTGTATTCTTATAAAACAAACAAAAAAAATTCAAAGTATACATTTTAGTTGAAATAAAAAAAGAAAAATAGTTAAAAACGAATAAAATTAACGTTTCTGAATTCACCGCCAGGTAACAGCACTTACTTAACCTAGAATTTGTAGTAGTTCAAATAATTGCCGCTAGAAAGCATAAGCTTCTAGATATACAGAATTGTAGTTCCAAAATTTGCCACCCGATCACAGCGCCATCCTCTGATGTAAAAAATTTTAATAGTTTAAAATGCGTCTTTGGAAGGGACGGGAAGTGGTTAGCGTAATGGACTCCCAAATAATCTTTGGAAGTAGTGACACCTAGTGACAAACTATATAACTATAAATAAAATTGATTTCTCAGTAGGTGTTGTTATCTGGTGGCCATGTTTATAACTACAAATATACTAATTTTAATAAATTAGTTACTTTATTAATTAGAAAACAAAAAAAATCTGTGTGAACACTCAAACACAATTTTCTTTTATTACTCCAGTTTTCAAAATTGTAATCGAAAACTTTAGTTTAGTATACCAAATTTAAAAAATCGTTGTTTTTATGGAAAAAATCACAAAAACTGAAAAAATACTTTGATGTACATTATAATTGAAAAAAACAAAAACATACACTTCATTTTTAAACTATAAATAAATGAATATATTACTTTTATTCATATATATTAATAAAATTCAAATATTTATTTATCTTTTATCTACATTATATTTCTTTCGCGAGCTATTAAGATAATTCTTAGCATATTATTTGCCATGATATTTTTCTGGAATAATGCTTGATATGATATTTTTCCCTCCTTTCTTTTTCATGAGAGGGTTCAGATTTTTTACATTTGCTTTTCAGCTAGAAGCTATGGAGGGCTGGGAATATTAATATTATCGTATGTAATAACTTAGATACAATGTTAAAATGAGAAATTTAAGACTATTGAAGGATAGATTCAAATAGCAATCCATCCTATATAATCATTATTTTTATAAGCATTTATATGTAACTACCAAGATACAGTTCAAGAACTGTTATCTAAATCTTGTCAATAAAATTTACGGGCTAATTTCATTTGTCGATATTTGATTGAATATTGTATTTGATATATTTTTGAATGCAGCTTCAAAATCTCTTGAAATGGCTGGTCCAATAGCTTGAAACATTTCTTGAGAAATTTCATTCAATATTTATTTATTTATTGCCTAAAGAAACTATACATTTCTATAGCAAGAGATTGACCTCTGCTGAAAGCTGAACAAAAAAATACAAACATTACAAGAAGAAACATTACAGCTTAATCTTCAAAGTAATAAAATAATATTAAATACTTGATTAATAAAGTAGATAGTAACAATAATTTAAATAGACTTTATTCATTTATACAAATTATTTTAGGGAAGGAGTTTGTGGGATCTTCTCATAGGTATTAAATAATAATTTTACAAACCTATGTATAACTTTCCTCCAAAGCCTCAGAGATAAAATAAAATAAGTGGTTTAACTTTTCTTTATTTTCTATATCTAGTAAGTTAGCAAAAACATAAGAATTGTGTGAAGGTAAATACCTATCTAACAACCTCCTTCTCAAACATTCCAAAATTAAATGCATAATATTATCATTTTGCCATCGCACAAGTAAAGCAACTCTTTTAGGATCAAATAAATGGTCTATTCCAATATAAAAAATCCTGGGGTGACGATCACTAGCTACTCTGATTTGAGCTATCAATCTGGTTTTAATGATATTGCACCTAATATTTACATATGAACTAGCATTATAGTGGATGTTAGTGGATGAAGAGTTAAGTACTTCATTGATGTCAGTTTAGAGAAAGATTTTTTTAAGTTATTAGAGACCACGACCGCATACTGCGCCTCCCAGATGTCCTGCGCTCCTATAGAATAAACTATTTCTCTCACAAGAGCTATTTCCATGTCAGAACTATCCAATCTTCTATAGCATATCTTCAGAGGTGAGCTGCTTTACATCGATAAAATCTTTCGCCAGAATCTTATAGATTTATTAAAAATCCTGGTTTTCACTTGCCGTCATTCAACTTCCAGCGTACGAAACTATTGGGGACTTGTCTTGGCAGATTTAAGAGCAACTTTAAGAATATCAATTGGTCACGATCGACTATAGTGAATAGTTCAAGGCCCAATTTTTTAACTGATCCCAGTCTTCTGATCGGTAATGTATATATTCTTAAGGAGCGGCAATTTGTCTTTTTGTCCCGGGCGACGTAACCGCTAGAGCGGGCGCTGATACACTCCATAACTGCTAAATCAAATAAAATGCTAGGCTTTATTTTTCGGAATACTAACCATTTCAGGGATCTAAATTCACTCAAACTTCTGTATTGTGCATTAGTCAGATCTCATCTGGAATTCTGCTCCCCTGTTTGGTCACCTAAGTTTCTTTATCATACTGAAACTATTGAAAATATTCAAAATAAATTTCTAAGATTGATTGCTTTCAAACTTCATATCCCCATACAGGAATTAGACTACACAATTCTCAGAAACCATCTCAGATCGGAGGAAATTATTCGATTTGCTACTGGACTACGATATTATCCATGGCCTAATAGACAGTTCTGAGTTACTATCCTCAGTAATCTTCAAAGTCCCTGTCAAAAAAGTTAGGTACCGCAATCTTTTCTTCCTACAATTCATCAACACCCCGATCATTAAGATTACTGAATAAACTTAGTTCCGAAGTAGATATTTTTCATCTCTCCAGAATCCAGTTTAAAAACGCAGTTACCGTTTTTCTTTTGTCCTTCAATCACAACATTCCATAAACTAAATCCCTCGCACCGTACCTTTTCACTGTAATTAGGAAATATTTACCATCAAATATTTGTATATACTTATATTTTTTCTTTGTTATCTTAATATTTCAGGTTTGATTATGTTTTTTTATTACTGAACTATTACTTATTTGCTTTCTATAGGTCTATTTGAGGTATTTTTCCCTCTCATAAAGGTTGATTTTCATTTTGTTATTTTATTATTTCTCAATATATATTAAAGAATAATCAATTCCAAATGCAAGGAAACTCTTCCTTGACTGTTACACTATCTAGATTAATAGATTATCTAAATAAATATACTTATTTCTATATACTAAATATTTCTTAGATTTTAAGTATTTTTTAGATTCAAATGTTCTTTATAGATTTATATTTATACTACTCGTTGTGTTACTAGTAGATGTAAACTAAATATACTATGTACAAAGGATTTATAATCCGTTAAATAAATAAATAAATAAATATTGAAGTGAGGAAAGCCCCCAGAGTACCCCTTAAGTGAATTTTCCTGGATAAATGTTTCAAATAAAAGTTGTAAAGCTCTTTTTATGATTAGTCGATACACCAAGATTAAAGTGAAGCTGTTTTCAAGAAAATAACCTGAATCAAAAGCAAAAACTGAAATTTCAGCCAAAAGCTGAAAAATCTGTTCCCTAGCCTAGAGTGGTACATTCAGCTAACCGATTTTGACCAAAACCTGATTGTCGGGTACCACTAAGCAAAATATTAGGCCTTTATTTCACTATTCTTCAAGGATTTGAATATTATGAATCTAGATTCACTATTGAAGGTTCAATTTTATGGATCATGCTTCTTTATAGCAACTGGGAGTCCATGAATTCACATAATTATTGGAACATTTTTATTACGTTTCAGCTTTCTACGGTTTTCCGTCTTTGAGTTATGCTGATCACACAGTTCAATAAAGCAGGAAGAGAAAGTAAAAATGCAACATCTTATAAATTCTACAACACTGCATCTCTAATGTCGATATTGGGCGCAATTCTAGAGATTCTAGTATTCTTTATTTGTAGTGAATTTCATAAAGAACAGAACATTACAAAACAAGATATTGAGAGTCCAAATTTTAGCGATTTAAGTTTCAAATGCAATGAGAGGAACCTGTGTTTGCGGCCATGATAACAGTAAACCAGAAAAGTGCAACCTTCCTTTAGTGTGTTTATTAATGTTTACAAAGTTGATATTAAAATTTCTTAATGCTAAACTAAATATTTTGTAAAGATTTTTATAATATGTGTTTAATATTTTCATAGCAATTTTTATTCAGTTCTGTTAAAAAAATGAGGTTTACTTAGTGTTCGTAAATTGTCGTTATTATTCGGTGCTTTCCGTTACCCAGTGTGAGCCTAGTTAGATCGCTTAAATCTGTTACATTTGGGTAGTAGAATAAAATCTGTTCGTCGGTTATGTGGATATTTTTCAACTCTACACATCTACCACCTTTACCACGATCATGGTCTTTTCGTTCAGATTTATTATCTATTGCTCAATATTTCTGACACGTCTGGTTCTACTCTTGGAACAACCGTAAGTAGTAAATTTATTTGAATACTTGCTGTAAATAACCGCCGTTGACGGGTTTTTGAGGAACATAATACGAGCCTCAACTTTATGCATAAAAAAGTATTTCTTGTTCAGGAAGTCGGTGCAGCTGGCTGGCATACAGACAGAATGCCCTTTTTTGATAACAATATTAATAAAACTCGGGAGTGGGTATAGTCAAAGAATTTTTTACTTAACTGTCATTCGTTGGTAAGTTCTTAACGAGCAAAAGTTTTCATCGAAATTAAAATTACCATAATATAAGATGTGATATTGCTGCAGCAAACGTAGAGTGCATTGAAATGTCAGTTTAGAGAAGGGCAACTTCTTATATAATTAGTTCAGCCTAAAATAATTTTTTTGTAGATAACGGTTTGGAATAAAGTTGGTATCTTTAATATGCAAACGATATTTAGAGGAAAATCATTGAGCCGTTTCCAAGAACATGGTATTTCTGCCAGTTTTCTTGTAACAAACATAATATTTCATCGGAATTATATGTACTCAGGTTCGAAAAAAATTGTGATAGATGGTGACTGACGTTAGGCTTTCCTTTAACGGGACTATTTCAAAATACCATACCAATCTTCTGTTATATAATCTAAAGTAGAATAAAAAAATATATTTGAAGAAGGTCCAAGATTAAAAAAAAACTGATTTACCGGAAATGCCAGTTTCCGGTAAAAACTGAATGGTTAATTTAGTTTTTTTTTAGAAAGCGGCTACAAATATTTTCCTAAAACTGAAAAATAAACTACACACAGTAATTATGAAATTTACTAATCTCATTACATGTATAAGAGATATTTTTCTGTAAAATGTGAAGAAGTGTGAAGACCTGACCATTTGAGCATTTCTCCTTTCACTACCTGTTGTTGCCAGTTATGCAAACTAACCGTTCCAACTTTTAAGAAACTATTAAGTTCCATCTTTCAAGAAAATTTGATAATGTGAAACTTGCGTAATTGCAAGAAGAAAAAGTGGAGCTTTCTCACAGGAATTTTTATGGTTCTCTTAGCGCAACTTATATTGGCAATATAGAATGTAATGTCACACACTCTACAGGACCCCAATAATCAATTTTTTTAACAAAAATATTTCAAATAAAAGTGGTCATTTTTTTTTATGTATAAGTTAGCATACCAAATTTAATGGAAGTTTTGTAGAAATGCGGAAATCTGAGAAAACTGAATTCAGGATTTTAGCAATACATTTAACTGGTGCAGCCCAATACCCCGGACACTCTACTTCTTTCTTTTTTTCCTAGGTTGCATCTAATAATTTGCGCACCTTATATTCTTCTTATTTATTACGATTTTCTTTTTATCGGTATGAATGTTTTTGTTTTTTCAATATAAGAGATGTTGATGATGTATATAGATACTAACTGCGGCAACCAGGCCGCACTACTTAAATGTAAATTTAACAGGCTGTTATTGCATACACCGGCGTCCGGCATGTACATGTCATCGCGGCCTGTCTTTTACATTTCTTATGTGGGAATGACAGAAACATATTTTATTAGTTGTCTTTATAGGGGCCTTTCAATTGCGGGCGCGGGTTTTGTGTAATGTTTATGAGCATGCACTTGTGATTATTATTATTATTATTATTATTATTATTATTATTATTATTATTATTATTTATTATTATTATTATTGAGCACACTCTTAGCCACCGTACCTAGCGCATCGCCAAAACCGGTGCCTATGGTCACTTGGCCTTATCTACATAGTAGATAAGTTACCGTCCCTGCCGCGGGGAGGCGGACCTCTACTTATCCGTCTAGTTCTTCTTATTACCGCAACTTCTCGAGCGAACTCCACAAAGTCTTTGAAATTTCTAACACTCTTGGTCAATACTGTACAGTCTCCCGGCCATACCTCTCCCCTACTTATCAGCTTGAATTCCATATGGATTCTCGCCTCGTTGAGGAGAGGACACCAGAAGAGAACGTGATGCACCGTGTCCCGTTCACCGCATTCGCAATTAGGGGAATCTTTCAATCCCAGCTCATGGAGCTTAGAATGGAACTCCCCATGGCCCGTGAAGTATTGCGTCGCGGTTTGGGACAGCTCCAGCCATCATATCGACAGTTTTTGTTGCAGATTTGGGAAGAACTCATATGTGATTCTCCTTTTTTCTGCTTCATCCCAGCGCCTCTGCCATTTCCTAATCTCATACTCTCTGATCATTTTTTTACTAGTGCAGAAGGCATCTGACTGGACAACTCCTGGCCATCAAGGACAATTCCTTCCCCCTTTCTTGAACTTATGGGTAAGGGCCCTTATCTCCGCGAGGAGATCTAGCGGCAACACCCCAGCGATCACCGGCAAGGAGACCGTGGAGGAAGTCGCATAGGCCCTTGTTACTGAGCACAAAATGGCTCTTTGCATCCGTAATAGAGTGCCGCTGTACGACCGCATGTGAAGCCTCTCGGCCCAACA
The DNA here is from genome assembly GCA_011037195.1 of Triatoma infestans. Taxonomy (NCBI): domain Eukaryota; kingdom Metazoa; phylum Arthropoda; class Insecta; order Hemiptera; family Reduviidae; genus Triatoma; species Triatoma infestans. Next base: position 25,819 of record JAAEAF010002081.1, read on the forward strand.
GGCAGCTGGTAGCACTTGTGACTTTTTATTATTATTATTATTATTATTACACACACTCTTACCTACACACTATTACCTAGCGCATAGCGTCAAAACCGGTACCTGTGGTCACTTAGCCTTATCTACAAAGTAGATAAGTTCCCGTCCCTGCCACGGAGGCGGACCTCTTCTTATTACCGCGACTTCTTGAGCGAACTCGACAAAGTGTTCGAAATTCCTTGCATTTTTTTACCAGCTCTTTACATTCTCCCGGCCAGTTCTCCCCCCTACTTATCAGCTTGAATTCCATATGGATTCTAGCCTCGTCGAGGAGAGGACACCGGAAGAGAACGTGATGCACCGTGTCCCGTTGACCGCATTCACAATTTGGGGAATCTTTCAATCCCAAGTCGAAGAGCTTAGAATTGAACTCCCCATGCTCCGTGAAATATTGTGTAACGGCCTGGGATAGCCGCAGCCATCGCATCGACAGTCTGTGATGCAGATTCGGAAGGAACTCATATGTGGTTCTTCCTGTCACTGCCTTATCCCAGCGTCTTTGCCACTTCCCTATCTCATACTCTAGGATCGTTTTCTTTACGAGAATAGGAGGCATCTGACTAGTCAACTCCCGACCATCGAGGACGATCATGGCCCGTTTTTTGGTACTTATATCGTAGGGCCCTCATCTCTGCTTGGAGATCAAACGGCAACACTCCAGCGAACAACGGTAAGGAGACCGTGGATGATGTCGCATAGGCCCTAGTCACCGAGCACTTGTGATTGGGAGAAACTCAGCTCGAGTTCCGCCTATAATTGCTAAATTTATAACTTAGTTTAAAAATTTTAATAGTGAATTATGTGGTTCCGCCCACCGCCAATAACACCTGATTGAGTAGTTGGACGTTAATCCGCCTGAAAAAAATAGGTATTACTTTTTTTTGTCCTTCCATGTGATTACAATGTTCATGTTATTTGACACAATGTCATCTTATTCAAGGCGAATGCTTGAATTAGATCATGAAATGGCAAAAGGAAAATAGCTACCGTAATATTACCATATTTTTATTAACATATCTAAAGGAAAATAATTTTTTTTAAATGTTTCTTGTCTGAGATTGATTAATTTTCTTCATCTAAAACAGGATGCCGGACGTAGGTACAGCGTAAAAGTATAATATACTCTTGAGTGCTATAGCGCACGCTAGCAAAACAAATCTAGTGAGAAACACGCACAACTTGCCCTTACTTCTAATTCAGAGAATTTATTCAAGAAATTATCTTTAAAATTGCAATGTACAATGTTTATTAGTTAGGCTGGATATAAACTTAGTGGTGGGGATTTTAGTTGTATACCTGAACGGCCTTATATGGAATGTTCTATGTCAAAACTAAGGAAGCTTGTGAAAAATTAAATTTAAACTAACTAACAGGCTTTCAATCTTCTCTTGAAAAATGTTTCAAATAAAAGTGATGAATAGGTACGTTTCTATCTATGAAGCAAGCATTCTAAGTTTAAGGTCCTTTTCGAGAAAATTCCAAAAAGCTGAAAAATCTGTTTTGTAAAATGGAACCTGTGTTAAAATAATTGATATTCTTTGGGTGAATTATGAACTTAAATGGGCTAAAAGCCAGCTTTTTTTTATTTACTAGTTGGGTTATACTGCCATGTTTAGGTGTATGCTTTAATGCTTTAAAAGTAACGTTTCAAGTGGTATTTTGAGACTAATAATGTTTTATCAAACCTTGTAGTGAAAAAGTTTTGCGTATCAGAGACATTTTCCGTGGTAGCCTAATTTCATTTTGTGGTCATCGACCGGTTTTGGGGCGTTCGCCCATTTTTAGGATGCGTTTTTCAGACATTATGACAACACAGACTTGCACAGAGCAAATTCAGTTTACATACTCTTGTGAAAATTGTGTTAGACTAGCCCACAGACTGTTAGTCTTAGTGCTCTAGCGGCTTGCACAGAGCAAATTCTGTTTACACACTCCTGTGGGTCACAATTTTCGTAAGACTCTTGACGGACATAAGTACAGCGTAAAACTAAACTAAACACGTCTAGAGCACTATAACACTCAGAGTATATTAGTTTTATGCTGTACCTACGTCCGGCATCCTGTTTTAGATGAAAAAAAATTAATCAATCTCAGACAAGAAACATTTAAAAAAAATCTGGTGTGAAACACTCACACAACTTTCTCTTACTCCAGTTCTCAAAATGATAATTGACAAATTTTATACTTTGTGTACCAAATTTAATGAAATTCGTCGAAAACTGAAAAAACTGTTCAGTAAAAGCGCACTTCCGGTTTACTAATTTTCTTGAAACTCGGAATTTCAGCCTTCTATTTATTTCTAACTAATTATGTTTGGATGATAGAATTGTATAATCAACTAGGATAGCACTTTGATGAAAATCTAACCCCACCCCTCCCCTAAAAGTGCCCTTAAAAGAATTTTTCCAGAGAAATGTTTTAGATAAAAGTTGTAGATCATTGCATGTTTAGTTTATATACGAAGTTTCAAAAAAATCATCAGAGCCATTTTTGAGAAAATTGCGAAAAAGTGAATAAATCATGTAGTAAAGTGGTAAAGTAATTGCACTTCCGGTCATCCGATTTTTTTCAAACTCGGAATTTCAACAACATATTTAATTCTAATTAACATTATTTAGATGACAGAATTGTCTAATAAACTGAAATAGCACTTTAGATAGAAACCTAACCCCACCCCTCCCCCAAAAGTGCCCTTCACTGCATTTTCCCGGAGAAATGTTTCAAATAAAAGTTGTAGCTCTTTGTATGTGTGGTTGATTTTTGAAGTTTAAAGAAAATCGTTCGGAGCCATTTTTGAGAAAATCGCAAAAAGTAAAAAAAATCCAACTAGTTAAAGTGGTACTTCCGGTTGAGGAATTTTGACAGAAACTTAGGGTCAGATCCCATGGTGATACCTAAACGGAATATCAAGTTTCAACTTCTACGTTTTTCGTTTTTGAGCTATGCTGTTCACATACATACATACACACACACGGACACACACACACACAGACCATTTGCTAACCACTGGACTCAGGGGCCCTCAAAACGGATATTTCCGGTGAAAACTCGATATCGAAAATTTGACACGATTACAATACTTTCTCTTACTAGGAGTAAGAGAAAGTAAAAATTACTTTCCTTTAGATATTATGTTAATAAAAATATGTTAATATTATGGCAGCTATTTTTCCTTTTGCCATTTCACGGTCGAATTCAATTTTCACAAGAGCCATGCGAAAATTGTGACCCACAGGAGTGTGTAAACTGAATTTGCTCTGTGCAAGTCTGTATTGTCACACTGTCTGAAAAATGCATCCTGAAGATGGTGAACACCTGAAACCGGTCGATGACCACAAAATGAAGCAGGCTACCACGGAAAATGTCTCTGATGCTTTCCAACTCTGTGGAACCAACCACCACAACAAACAAGTTTTGCTTATGTTGAGGGAAAATGGAGGGGGCGGAGTCCTCATTAATTTATCATAATAATTATTTAAAGTATTCAGATTTTTATCACATTAACGGTTTTCTCTACCAACTTGGCAAAAATTTCTTTATTAATATACATATTAATAAGTAATATTAATAATCCACCCAGTTTGCTCACTTCAAAAAATTAATTTTTAATGATCTACTTTCTTATATTACTTTCTATATTAAAATACTTTAACTTAATTTGCATGTAATTAAGTGCTATTATTATTGTGAAGTTGTTCTGATAGGGGCTATATAGCCTCTATTGAGGGCAATGATATTTCTTAATCAATTTTGCAGCAGGTTTGCTAAATTAGAATGTTATTTAAAGCACACATGCAACTTAAAACAACAAAATATGAACAAACTTACTGACAACTGTTTGTAAGCATGGCTCTGGCCGAGCAAGCTCCATGATTAAGTACTAAATGGAAATTTAACCGTAAGGGAAAAATTTACTGGCCACTTCTTCAGAGATCTTGCATGTTATGAAAGAGTTGGCAGGATATGCTTCAAATCAAAAGGGTCAGTTTTATTGTCGATTAGTTCACCCATTTTTATAAGATAAAAGTCATTAGGCATTTAGTAAAACATTCCAAGTTTGTGAACAAATTGCAATAAGTGAATATGGTATTGTGAGTGATTCATACCAGATTTGTACACAATAAAGAAGCTAATTATAGCGAATTTCACTTCATTACTAACTTTGTCTTTTCTTTTTTTAAATGCTTTATATAAAAGAATGTTTCTGTCTATATTACATTAAGTCAGAGCACGTTGATTTGTATTAATGTTTACACTTTGTGTTTATTTATTTGTTAATTTATAAATAGACAATGTGGTAAACACATGAAGGGCGAACAATTGTCCCCTCCATATTTACACCCGTTTACATAAGAGTTTCTCCATACAACTCTGTCTGGGAGATCTTTTGTAAATAATGTTTCAGGCGGGCTTAACGTCCAACTACCAAATTAGGTGTCGCGGACGGGGCACCTACTTTACTATTAACATTTTTTAAACAAATATAAAATTTAGCAGTTATACGCTGGACTCGAACTGGGATCCTCCCACTTACAAGTCCGTGCTCATAACCACTACACCAACACCCGCCCCTTGTAAATAATGTAATCCCCCCGATTTCTTCTGTAATAATTTATTTTACCATTAGTAGTATAGTATTTTATTTATTTATTTTTTTTGTTACAACTGTTTTAACCTTAGCGGTATACAGAGGGAGATGAACCTCGAAAATACAAAAGAAAGGAGATAGAGAGAAAAAACTTGCATAAAGTCTAACAAAAAACATAAATATAACAAATACTGAAAATAATAATAATAATAAAAAAATATAAATGAATAAGGTAGGTAAACTTAAGTAACTATATATTCTCAACAACAACAAAAGGTAGAAAATACATACATAATGAGAGTAAAAGAAGTTGAAAATAAATTTGAATAAAAGAACAAAGAAAGTGAGATTCACATGGGCAAAAATAAACAAAATAAATAATAGTAATAAATGAGCAAAAAATAATTCAATGACAGTAATGTGAAACAGAAAAATGGATTCCTCCTGGTAAAAAAAATTAAAAATAAAATAAAATAATAATCTTCCTGATAAATAAGATAAATAAATACAACATACTAACTTAATAAAACAAAAATAATAATAATAAATAAATACAAAGACAATATGGAAAATAAAAAAAATAAAAATAAATATAAAAAAAACAAAAACAGAATAAGTATAACTTCAAATGCAGCTACAAATTAATAAAAAAAATGCTTCTTAATTTGAAACATATTTAAACAAAAAGCAAAGATATCATTTAACTTACTGAGAGGTGATCTGTCTGGCTCCGTAAAAGAAAGAAAATTTATGAAAATTTCGTCATAACTTTCTATTTCATTACAATATATTTGAATAAGTGGATCATCTCTATATGCTGAAAGAGTAGGACACTTTGTGGATAGCATGTACGACATCATCGGGTTCGTTTTAATGAACACATAGTTTTACAGAATCTATCAATATTAAATTCAAATTTTCTGCTGATTGTAATATACTTTACAAATCTTTTTTATAATGTAAACGAAGTTGAACTATTTTAATCTTAATTTATTAATGTGAATATTGTAAGTAAAATAAAGTTCTCCCAAGTTTAGATTATTTAAATGCCTATAAAACGAGTTAAAGCGACTGTTATAGTACTAACTCGATGTTTTTGGACAGCAAGTTGTTTTTTTTGAAATTAGTAGTATAGTAATATTATTTACAAGTTTTTTACTTTCTCTTACTCCTAGTAATTTTTTATACATCGCTTACAAAATTATCTTCACCCCAAGTTTTTTAAATATGTACAATAAAAGCGGCGGAACGAAGCCTTTAGGTGTACGCTTTCATAACTTCTGCAGGCTTAACAACATAATCAAATCAATGACCCTGGAACCAGTACCTCAGTTAATAGAACCTTGGATATTGGATAGACCATTAATAGACTACCATCTGGCCACTCATAAAAAAGAAAATACTCCAAATTGTATCTATAAGAAATTATTCCTGGAAAGAATCAATAATAAATATAAAGATGTAAAGCAAATATTTACAGACGGGTCGAAAATGACAACTAACGTAGGAGCCGCATTCGTGACGGAGAATGAAACTCTAGGATACTCATTGAATGACTTGTCTAGCATCTTCACGGCAGAACTGTATGGGATTAATAAAGCAATAGAATATGTACTAAATGGCCACGAACACACGAATAAGTATCTTATTTGCACCGATTCAAGAAGCGCACTAGAAGCACTCGCTGACACAGACTCTAGAAACATTATTGTACAAACTATTCTCATTAATATATACCTCTGTAAACAAAAATATAAAAAAGTATTTTTTATTTGGATCCCAGGACATGCCGGAATAAATAACAACGAGGCTGCTGACAAAGCTGCAAAAGATGCAGCGATGTTATTAGATAAGGAGGAATTTGTTTTACCTTTGGATTGGAAGAATTCTATGAAGAAAATCATATTTTCATTGTGGGCTAAAGAATGGCAGTCTACCCCAAACACAAATAAACTTAGGAATGTCAAACCCAGACCAGTAAAATGGCTAACTTCCTACAGAGATTCCCGGCGAGAAGAAGTGGTGCTGGCCAGACTTCGAATAGGCCACACAATATTAACTCATGGGCATCTTTTCAGAAGAGAAAGGCAGCCAATATGCGAGGTTTGTAATTCGTCGATAACTGTTCTACATATATTGCTCGAATGTACTAAGTATTCAACTGTAAGAGCTAACCTAGGAATACCTAATACGTTACAGGACGCTTTGGGCGATAATTTAGTTAGCGTAAATAACACCTTACAGTTTCTAAAGCAGATTGGTTTATTCCAGAACTTGTAAATTACATTGTAAATAGGAATTTTATCTAGAATAGTTAATCATTGTGTATATATAATGTTTTTATTTGTATATAGTAGGTTAAGTTAAAAACGAGTAGAGGAATATCGAGTACTCTACTCCAATTATGTAAATGTATGATTGTGAAGTGCGAATGAAAGAATCGTGATTGGGTTAATTTTGTGTAGAATGAGAGTATTTATTAGGATGGCTGTATTTATTAGCGAGCATGAATAAGGTACATTAGATTACAAACAAAGGTGTGAATGGAGGCAGGGACCAATGCCGTTCAGGAGTGGCATCATGATTATCGTCATATATCGTTTGGACTTGGGAGCCACTGAATTTTCGGAAGGGTGGGCCTGAAGCCGGGATTGGCACCCCGGCACTTGTTTAAATGGATGTGTGATTGTGTTGAGTGAATGCTTTACAGAATGTGGAAGTTAAAAATACAGTGCATATTAGAAATGTTCGGGCAAATAAATATACTCATATTAGCCCAGTAGGTGCGAAGAAAATTGCTTGAATTCTCTTTACCTTCTCTCTTACGCATAATAAGCGGAAGTATGGCGATCATGTCAAAATTTAGAAATTAATTTTCCACAACAAATACATGTTTTGAGGTCCCCTGAGTCAGAAAATAGTTATTTATTTGACAAGTGAGAAAAGTAGGACTTTTCCACGAGCGAGTGCGTCAAACTCTGGACGAGAATTGTAAAGATTACTTTGCTCACGAGTTAAATATTAGATTTCTTTTTCTGGAATCCTATCAATCAATCAAACATTGACTTCAAAAAAGTATGTGTGAGAAAAACGAAGTTATCTCAGAATAGAAGGGGGTCCTTTTAAAATAATTTGTCAAAAATTTCATAATTAAAACATATCAATATAAATATTTCTCACATATATCATTATTATTAATATTATTAGTATAATTATTATTATTATTATACGTGGCAATATAAAGAAATATTTATATGAATATGCCTATCAGGCAGCACTTCGCAAAATAGTGACTTTCACAAACTAGTGAGAGAAAGTAATGCGTAACTCTCACTTTTGTGAGAAAGTTGAATTTTCATCACTAAATTTGTTGTAATAATCGTCACATTATTCAACGATGGCAGACAAAGTAGTGTTTAATAATTGATAAGTGTGTGTGTGTTTTTTTTTTTTCTTCCCAAAAGTAACCCTTATAGAAGACCCTCGAGGGGACTGGGGCGGGGGTAGTTGGTCCAAGGATCAAGCACTCGGAACCCATGGGTAAATTTCCAGCATCTTCCAGGCGGAGGTATACGCTATCGGAAGATGTGTTCTATTCAACCTCGATAGGGGATACAGGAATCAGGAGATTGTAATCCTTTCTGATAGTCAAGCTGCCATTGGAGCTCTGGGTGCACCAGTTATTAACTCTAAAATGGTTTGGGAATGCCTAGATAAACTTAATGAGCTGGGCAGCAGGAACAAAGTTGCACTCTGGTGGGTGCCGGGGCATGTTGGCATTGAAGGGAATGAGATGGCCGACGCCCTGGCCAAGATAGGCGCTACGACCCCACTTCTAGGGGCCGGAACCTTTTTGTGGGATTAGCGACCAGTTTCTGTTGGAGGAACTTAGGAAGGAGAGGAGACGAAGAGATCTCAACTCTGGTACTCCCTCCCCGGTTTGCGGCAGGCCAAGATCTGCTTGGGAAATTATAACCAACGGAGGTCGGAGGCCTGCATTGGATTGAGCAAGAACAAGCTCCGCGTACTTACGGGTTTCCTCACGGGGCATTGCCGACTTAGAGGACACCTGGTGAAGCTGGGTTGGAAAGTGACAGCTCATGCAGATTCTGTGGGGAGCTGGAGGAAACTCCATTACATCTCCTAACAGACTGCGAGGCTGCCACTCAGAGAAGGTTCAGGAACCTGGGTAGCTACCAGGTGGAGGAGGGGGATATACCCTCTCTAGAGCCCGTCAGGATACTGGGATTCCTTAGGGATCTCAGACTGATGGAGGTTTTGTAGAACGGATGTTCAGCTGGGACATCTGTTCGGGTGCTGTGGGCAATAGCCTTCGGCACCCAGGGGGCATAGCACAATAGACCGGTTAATAAAGTGGCAGTGCATTGGTCCCCCGCTTCAAAAAAAAAAAACAAAAAAAAACGGAGTTTATCTACAGCATGCTCTGTAATACATACATTACAGGCATTGAATATAACTTCAGAAATACAAAATTTACAAACTAATAATAACAAATATATAATATACATAATAATCATATTATAGTCAAGACAAACATAAGAAAATAGATAAAATAAAATGATGAATGAATAATAATACAAATACATAATGAAAATTATAGATCTTAGTAAAATAGAGAACACCAACGAAATACCAAGAAACTAAGCACTAACTAACAAATCAAAATTAATTAAATTAATCATATTAGAAAATTGCTTGTAGAACTTTTGTGATACGTGATCTTTATGTTGTGGAGGCCACAGTAAACCATGTAGAAACACTTCCTGAATTAGTGGAGCTCTTATATGATCGAGTAGTGGGCAGTACAGAATGATGTGTTCAACATTTTGTGGATTGGCAGAGCAAAAAATACATGTAGGGTCAGCTATAATGTGGAAACGATGTAGATATGATTTCATTCGTCCATGACCGCAGAAAATCTGGGTTAGTTTATAAGTCAACTTCAGATCGGTGCGTTGTCTTGCTGAGATCAGTCGTAAAGAATAGTTTTGTAGTTGCCTCGTTGTTGCAGTTCACCCATTCTTGGTTCCAATCATCTTCATACAACAGTTTGGAAGTGTCGCTTCAGAAAAGAAGATGGCACTCGATCATATACAATTGGCAAGGTTGACGATTTTTTTTTTTTTTTGTAAGGCACACTGGGTGGGCGGTCCCTGAGCTCTCGCGCATACCCGCCCATATAGAAGCCCCTAACCTAAATAATGCCCCTAACGCAGAGCGTGACCCCCTGAAACTTAACCAAGCTAATCCTAACCTATAGGTCCCACCAGTTACTCGATATTCCTAGGAGGATAAAGAACCTAAATTAACCCTATCCAATCTATCTTCCATTCATCCAATACAGTTAAAATTTATATACACCCTTCCACTCTAAGCTCGTCCATTCAACAACCATACACACTCTTACGCCCCTCAGTACTCAATATTCCTGTGGGGGGGGGTATGAGAAACCCTATATCTAATCTTACAAACTAGCCTAAAACTGAGGGTCATAACTACACCGCTAGCCTAAAACCCGCATTCATACAACATTCACGCAATAAATTACTTCCATTCCAACTTGTAAACTATCTACCCAATCCGTGCCCTATTGACCCTATTTCATTGCCTTCCAAACCTCTGTGAGCTCTTACCCAAGCAAAATGGACTAATCAGCCCAATTCTTCACACAAATGCGATAATCATTCCCTAGCCACTTCAATAAGCGGTAGATGATGATTGTTTCTGTTCCTTATACATGCCGACCTGCTCTGTGGTACCAATTCCTCAATAGTAGCTAACGCTTTAACTATTGCCATTCTCTCCCGCCTGATTGTTAGAACAAGGAGCTGCAAGTTTGTATCTGCCGACCAGAAATTCTTTGTCTTGTCTGTTTTTATAGACCACCACTGCACAACCTGACATGTTTGTCCTCTTAGCTACCATCAGTATATATATAGAGAGCATATTCAATATTTTGTGTGTATGTAGTGGGGGGGGGGGCATCGTAACTCAAAAACGGACAATCACAAAAAAACGGAAACTTGGTATTTCGTTTAGGTCCGTCCAAGGGACGCGATATTTGGTTTTGGTCTAAATCAGTTGACCGGAAGTACCACTTTACTGAAAAAAAACGTTGTGTTTTGCGATTTTCTTTAAAATTTGTTTTAGGGAGGAGGAAGGGAAGAGGGAGTGGAAAGCGCACAAGTGTGCACATACCCCAAGGTAGCACAGCTGGACTCAAACCCGGGTCCTTCGCCTGGGATTCAGTACGGTAACCACTTAGCTATTTTCTTCCCTAAATAAAATCATCCTAACCGATTTTGAGTTTTCAAAAAAATCTTGGTATTCCATTTATTACCACCAGTGCATCAACCATCACTCCATCAACTGGAAGTGCGACTGCACTGAATGCACTCTACGCACATAAATCCCTATCACTTTTATTATACTTAATTACTTAGTCCATGGACCTCATCTACCTTATTATTATTTGTCTGTGGGGAGGGAAACCCTAAGCTATCCAAAGCCTCACTGGGCCCATATAGCTACCCCAAGAAAACAACAATAAGCCGGGTCTATAACAAAAATCCAGACCCGGATCTAATCCATCTAAGATTCACCGCAGTCCGAATAAATCGGACAATAACCTTAAGCGGAAATAGCCTAAGCTCTTCCACAGACATCCTATTCCGACCAAAGGTCCTAAAACCTAATTTCCTCACAACCCAAGCAATCAGTCATAAGATGGATGGGTGTTTCCTCCTCTGTCTCACAGACTCTACAAAATGGATCCGGCATGAGCCCCATTATGTAGAGATGTCTCCTTAAACCACAATGTCCAGTAAGAGATCCAACCAGATGCCTGAGAGCGCTCCGTGAAAAACACAGCAACGTCTCACTAATGGCTTTGTCCGGACTCCACGATGAGCATTTTGGACTACTGAAAACCAACTGAGCTCATCCATAAGGATGAATGCTGTGAAGCTGTCCATGTCTGAATGGACAGCATACATGTGCCAAAAGACATGCCAACAGCAGGCTCGGGACCAATGAAAGGAAGAGAGGCGCCTAATTTGGCAAACCTAATCCACCTCCTCATTCCCAAAAATTCCCATGTGACCTGACACCCAGACTAGGAAGCACATCCTTCACCGAAGAAAGCTCTTCCAGTCTTTTAGAACATTCTAACACATCTACACTCTACGCACATAAATCCCTATCACTTTTACTATACTTAATTACTTAGTCTATGTTCCTCATCTACCTTGCGATATAGAAGAACTTTTATTTGAAACATTTCTGCGGGAAAATTCATTTAGCTTTCCGCTAAATTTAACCACTTCAGTAAAATGTATGATTTTTTTTTTTACCACCTATATAATATTAATATCGGTTAACCGGAAGTGCGACTTTACAGAATAAGGTATTAATTTTTTGAAATTTTCTTGAAAATAACTACAGCGATTTTCTTCTTTAAACTTAGTGTGCTAACTTGCACAGATATACGAGGCATGTCCAGAAAGTAAGTGTACTGAGGCTCTCACGGCCGGAGGGATTTTGTTTTCGACATGTTGGCTACACTCTCGTGTAGCCTGATTCCTCCCCTCCGCAACGAGACCGGTTCGAGGTCAGTACGTTGAGAACTGTCGACGCGACAATACGTTTCGTGAAAAATGTCAATCCAATCTCCCGCCAAGTTGAATCGAGTGGAGGCCGGGCAAGAGTTTTTGAGACGCTACAAACTCCATGGAGATGAATTTCTCCGCTCCATCATTACTGGAGATGAAACTTGGGTTGCACACTACACACCTGAAACCAAAAGGCAGTCTCAACAGTTGCATCACACCTCATCTCCCTCCTTCAAAAAGTTCAAAACCACAATTTCAGCCAAGATAATCATGGCATCCGTGTTTTGGGACTGTCAAGGCATAATTTTAATTGAATAAATGCCTCAAGGGGAGACCAATCAACTCTGCAAGATACTGTGAGCCCCTAAAAAGATTGCGGAGGGCGATTCAGAACAAAAGGTGAGCATGCTGACAAAGGGGAGTCTGCCTGCTGCACGACAATGCCAGCCAGACCACACACTGCTTGCAACGTTAAATGGAATATCCTGAACCATCCAGCGCATTCCCCTGACCTAGCACATTCAGATTAGTATCTCTTTACCTCCCTGTGAAGCTGCACATGGGTGGAAAAAGGTTTTCAACCGACGAGGAGGTGAAGGGGAGGTGGAGAAGTGGACGAAGGGGTTGGCGGGAAACTACTTCGAGGAAGGCATCAAAAAATTAATACCCCGGTTCACCACCTGCATTGAGAGGAATGGTGATTATGTCGAAAAATAGCTTACATATGTACTAATGTGACCAGGTAATTTTTCTGTTCAAATAAAAATTTTTGTAACCTACAAAAATTCAGTACACTTACTTACTGGACATGCCTCGTAGAACGTTCACTTTTATTTGAAATACATTTTTCCTGAGTTAGTTTGAAACGAATTTATTGGAGTTACGCGTGAATTTGAGGCATTGATTTTTTTTTTTTTTTTTGTTACATTTATCTAGTTTGTTTAATTAATGTGGTAGCTGTCTAATTGGACGGTAAGCTGTCCCCACTTCTGGACCTGCCTGATAGCTACCTGTTTCCCTACTTATTCTCTCTTCTGATAAATTTGAGTAAACTTTGTAGTAAAAGAAAAATGGTGATTCAATATATAATTGTAAAGAGTAGAAAGAGAAAGTAGTGCGAGAGTTTCACAGCAGATTTTATCATTCTATACAACCACCACAATACGCATCTCTCGTTAGGTTAGAAACAACCGACAGCGCAGGGCTTACACAGCTGTTTTAACAACGTAGAAGGCACAGGTTTTCCGCTCTGTGGGTTTTTGTTTGATTATTTATTTTTGCATAATTATGCAAATAAATTTTATATAATGGTCAGAGATTTTTTAAAACATACACAAATTGTAATAAAAAAAAAAAAAAAAATGAATAAATAAAATTGGAAGGAAATACTATAACATGTTGAATAATGCAATTTTAAAAAGCGAACCTATTTTTTGTTTATTTAATTATATAATATATTCATTGTGGTGTACATATTGTTCACAGTAATGAGATGCAACTACGTCTCAATTAAATTTGTAATTTTTATTACCGTTGCTAAAGTTTCACAATTCGAAAATTAATAGATTTCATGTAGAGCTGTAGTGGTTTAATGTCACCCACAGTAGCTTTCTTCTTAATCTTAAAACATATTTTTTAGGCGCTCATCTCACATTCTTTTTTTTGGGCGCTCTGATTTCGATAATATAAATTAACACCTTATTTTAATTTATTACAATTCCATGTTTGTCCATGGCCATTTTTATTTATAAACTAGCTGTTGCCGGTCCCCACTTTGCTGGCCCCTAATATATATTTGAAAGAAAAAAATAAAAGTTAATTTATTTTATTAGAAAATATTTATTGAAATGAAAAATAATATGAGTGAATTGGAATAAAAAATTTAATGAAATACAATTTACAAAAACAAAAAAAAATGCATATATTTTGTTAAAAACAATATTTTGATGGTAATGCTTTTTGAATGAAAAAATTACTTTTCTTATTGCATATTTATTTTCTGCCTTCTGGGGCATATAGATATATACGGGACGGGTGTTGGTGTAGTGGTTATGAACATGGACTTGTAAGTGGGAGGACCACAGTTCGAGTCCAGCGTATAACTAAATTTTAATTTGTTTTAAAAAATGTTATTAGTAACAGTAAGTGCTTTCGCCCCCGTCCACGACACCTAATTTGGTACTGGACGTTAAGCCGCTGCATAAATAGGCGTTACTTTACTTTTACATTATATATATATATTATTATATATATATATATATTATTTGCCTTCTCGCGTGCAAGTTACATACGGTTGACCATTGTGAAAAAAATGGGTTTCCAAATTAATCCGCATATTTTAAGTGATTGGCCTTGTGATTTGTTGATAGTCACGGCAAAAAGCGTACCGTACAGGAAACTGCAATCGTTTAAACTCAAAAGGTGTTCTATAGGTATCATGGTTGATGCGGGGCAGTAGAAAACGTTTTCACCTTTGAATTTGCCAATTAAAATGGGTTGCTTCTAAAAACATTATTCATTTTTTTTTTTTTTTTTTTCACAGCAAGTATAGTTTCATTGCAAAGACTTGGTGAGTCGATGTTTCTTTGCAGATGGATAATAAATAGGAGCATCAACTTTCACAAATGCAGAATGTGAGGTGGCAAACCTGGCAAATTAAGCGAGTTTTAAGTTCAGAGGTCATAATTAACTGATTCATAACAATATCTATTGATTTGAATTTAAATGTTTCGCCAGGCATTATATTTTGAATTTTTAATAATGTCATTTATGTCAACATTTTTGTCAGACAATATTGCAAGTTCTGCTTACCATTCAATGATATCTGTAGTTTTGTTCAATATATGCAAAAAAAAAGAAAAAGAAGAAGAATGGTGTAATATTAAAACAATCGTACAAGAAGCGTCGGAGCAGATCCTTGGTGAGAAAAACAATCGCGAAAATTCTGAGTGGTTTGATGAGGAATATGCAAATGCAATTGAACAGAAAAACACTGATAGAATGAAGATGCTCCAAAGGGATACGAGAAGTAACAGAGACAAGTACAACTCAAGCAGGAAAAGAGCGGCTACGATATGTAGAAGGAAAAAGCGAGAATGGCTCAAAAAAAAGGTAGAAGCAATAGAAGAAATGCGAGAAAGCCGAGAAGAAAGAAAATTTTATCAAGCAGTTAGGAGAACAACGAATGGTTTTAGGACTAAGATGAATACCTGTCGTAGTAAAAATGGCGAGCTGCTAAGCGAAGGGAATCTGGTAATGGAAAGGTGGGCTGAATACTACGAGGAAATGCTGAATGTTAACGAAGAAGCGGAAGAAAAGGAAGGAGATACAGATGAAAGAAAAGAAATGGTTATGCGCACAGAATTAGAGCCGGATACCAGAATTGAACCAGACATTGAGCCGCCCACTATTGAAGATTTTGAAGATGCTAAAGAACAATAGGGCTCCAGGAGAGGATAATCTTACCGCTGAGATTCTTAAGAATGGTGGGGAACGGCTTCACCAAATATTGTATAACCTAACTTAAAAATATGGCTGGATGAAGAGATGCCTGATGACTGGTGCTCAGGCCTAATTTTCCCGATTTTCAAAAAAGGAGATAAGACACAATGTGAAAACTACCGAGGAATAACTCTTCTTAATGTTGGGTATAAAATTGTATCGAACCTTATACTACAAAAATTGAAAATCTATTCAGAGAGGATTTTAACGGACTACCAGTGTGGCTTCAGACCCAACAAGGGAACAACTGATCAGATTTTTATTTTAAGACAAATATTAGAAAAATGTTATGGACATAATTTAGACGTACACATACTTTTTATAGATTTCAAACAAGCGTTCGACCGAATAAACAGAAATCAACTTTTTAAAGCTTTACGACATTATGATGTACCGTTTAAATTAATTAATTTAATTAAAATGACAATGTCTAATTCACGTGCCAAAGTGCTAGTTAATAGTCAAATAAGTGGTACTTTCCAATTTAACTCAGGTGTAAGACAGGGGGATGCCCTATCTGCAGTCTTGTTTAATTTGGCTCTGCATAAAGCGATCGGAAGAATTGTTCCAAGCGGTACCCTAGCGACTCGCACAAACCAGATACTGGGTTATGCTGATGATATCGCGATACTGGGAAGAAATAAAAACGCTATAACGGAACTTTTAAATGAGCTGGTGCCAGAATGTGAAAAGGTCGGTCTGACAATTAATGACCAAAAAACTAAGTATATGGTAGTCTCTAATTCCGAAGTAAGAAGAGGGCCAAATTATTACATGTATAACAACCACATCTTTGAAACAGTTAGTCAGTTTAAATACCTTGGAGTTCAAATTAATAGTGACAGTAGGATTAGTCCAGAGATAAAAAACAGAATAATGGCTGGAAACAGAGCGTATTACGGCCTGCTAAAGCTAATACGATCGAAACTCTTGGATAAAATTACTAAAGTCAAAATGTACAAGTCCTTAATCAGACCAGTTGTTTGCTACGGAGCTGAAACCTGGACGCTTAAACAAGCTGACCAGCAAGCCCTAGGGACCTTTGAAAGGAAAATAATGAGGAAAATCTTCGGTCCAATATGCATACAAGGGGAATGGAGAATAAGGACAAACAAGGAAATAAGCGAACTAATGAATCAAGAAAAGATAGTAAGATTCATAAAAGCAAGAAGGATAAGCTGGCTTGGACATGTGGAAAGACTTCCCGTAAACTCTGCCACAAAAAAGATCATGAAGGAGGATTTTCCCGGTAAAAAGAAAAGGGGAAGGCAGAGGAAAGATTGGCGAGGTGATGTGGAGAGCGATCTGAGAACGATGGGCGTGAGAGATTGGAAAGAAGGGATGCAGGATAGAGAGAAATGGAGAAGGATTGTGTGGGAGGCCAGGGTCCACCCAGGACTGTAGCGCCAGAAAAGAAGAAGAGATATGCAAAAAAAAAATACTCTGAATCAAATTCTCTTTAAAATCAATCAAATAATAGAAATTATTTGGCAATGTAATATATTTTGTGGTTTCATCGATTGTGGTATTTTTCCCTCTCCAATATCTCTTAAGAGAACGCGCTGCTGAAGTATCATTTTGTAGATGTACACGTATATTAATAGTTAAACTTAGTTTGATCACATGTGCCCATAAATGAGAGATGCTTTTAGGCATGCCTTGAGTTCGTCAACAGGTGTTGAACATGGAATAACTGGTAATGTTTGACGGAAATCACTAGATAATAAAATAAGTTAACCGCCAAAAGGCTGAATAGATTCTCTCAACTCTTGTAATGTACGATTGAGTGTGCTTCTAATGATTTTACATATTTTCAGAATTGCAGCCATTCCTGAATTTTTCGAAATATTCACATGTTGGTTGTTTCATTGATTTGGATATTCAGTGGTAATTTTAAAGCAGAATAAGCTGTTCTTCCATCATCCAATAAAGTAGCTGCGATGCCAGAAGAAGCAATAGCCAAAGCAATCGTTGTAATTCCGCTTTCTGGTTGTCGTAAAATATTTTTGCAGACCCTGAGAGCCAAAGTGCTAATATTTCTAATTTAGCAGCGTCGTCCCAGCCAGAAAGACTAGCACAATGGCTAATTTGACTAGGAAATCTGGCTGAATTTTTACCATCGAAGGTGGGTAAGCTATTAATTAATTGCAAATTTCTTAAGGAACTAGCTGGTTGATTGCTGGGGGTGGAAGGATTTGCTAATTGTTGCTGAGCAAGCAAATATTCTACAGCATCGTCGATTTTCATGTTTTGTCCGTTAATTTTATACATTTTGGAAATACGAAATTCACAAGGGATAGTGCAAATACAAAAATTTAAAAATGAAATTTAATAGAAAATTCAACTATGGGGAATATTGAAGATATTTCCGCTGAGAAAATAATTTAAAAAAACAATCAAATTATCTGATGGATAATTTGTTTAATTATGAAATTGAAATTTTTACGTACTTGTAAATTTGTGGATTCTCGTTGAAAATATTCCCAAACAGTGTCAACAGTAACTGTTTTGGTAAGATGGGTGTAGGTGCTGTGGCGTGGGCGTTTTACCAAAAAAAGGGCTTGTAGTTGCTTTATTTTTGTGATCGGACGTATGCCAATATCAACGAAATAAGAAAAGTTTGTCCGGTTCCACCTAGTGCATCTAACAAATATAATCCGCCACTTTCATTTTGAACAGCTGCTATAATAGTATTGTAAATATCTCTCTGCTATGATGTCATTTTCGGAATATTCATTTGTAGAAAAGCATTCAATTCACTGACATCAAAATTTTTTTGTCATTGCAAATCACTACAAATGTCAATTACTGATCGGTTTGGGTGCTATCATACCTAACTGCACCAGGAGTTGATTGGCGATGAACAAACACTTGTCTTCTATTAAAATTAAAGCTTCATTATACATTTCGGGTGAGAATGGCATTTCGTGCTTATTCGTTCTTATTCATAATCTCAGAAGAATATCATCGAAGCTTTTATATTTTTCCCGTAATCTGTTGGATTTGATGGGAAAAATGTAGTTAAAATTATTGAAAACAAAGTTCAGAACTCTATGAAGCGGACTGTATTTACTGATTGACGCGGACGTGCACTGTAAAATATGCGAAAAAACCGATTTTTCGTATCTTCTGAAAAGCGCCACCTATCGAAAAAATTTGTGTACTAAAAACAATCTATCTCTCAGCCTCAACAACATATATATAAATTTGACAACATTTGAATCATTAATTCTCGAGATTTGCCATTACGTACAACGGACATTCATTTTTATATACAGGGTGACCCTAGGTATATAGATAACGACTTTTTCTTGGAAACTAAGATAGCTAGAAAAAAACTAAAAAATACGTGTCCCCGTAGTTTTTTTTGTTAGAAAACCAAATTTAATTTGCAAATTTGTTTTGGTGCTTCGAGATGCAGGCACCAACTTCATTTTTTCAAATGGGGAGGTGTGTTTTTTTATTTAAGAAATAGATTCCTCTATTTTTTGTAAGAAAAATTGACTTGAACGGTTTCTTTTCTTTGAGCGATATTTTACAAGTTATGAAGTGAAAACATGATTCCTATAAGAATTTCAAAATGATATTATAACGGTTTTTTGATTGCATAAGAAGAAAAGTACTATTTATTATAAATTTTACTCCTCATTAATAACAGATCTTGCTCGAACTGGCCCCCACCATTAGAGATGCATACACATGCTTTTTCCTGCCAATTGTACCTTACGACCAAAGAAATACATCACTAATGGTGAGGGCCAGTTCGAGCAAGATCTGTAATTGATGAGGAGTAAAATTTATAATAAAATAGTACTTTCTTCTTATTCAATCAAAAAACCGTTATAATATCATTTTGAAATTTCTTATAAGAATCATGTTTTCATTCATAACTTGTAAAGTATCGCTCAAAGAAAAAAACCGTTCAGTAAATTTTTCTTACAAAAAATAGAGGGAATTCTATTTCTTAAATAAAAAAACACAACCTCCCATGGAAAAAATGAAGTTGGTGTATCTGTATACTCGCTTCTGGAAGACCCGAAAAAATTTACAAATTATAATGTGAAATTTCTAACAAAAAAACTACTGGGGACCAGTATTTTTAGTTTTGTTTTTTTTGGCTATCTTAGTTTCCGAGAAAAAGTCGTTATCCATATACCTTGGGACACCCTGTATATAGATGAGAATTTTTACTAAATCTAATTCTGTATGAGGGAAGTATTACGATCGTGTCAAATCTTAGGATCTTGGGTTTTCACCGGAAATTTATATTAATAAAAAAAAGCTTTAGTGAATGATGTATGTTTGAACAGAAATCTAAAACAAAAAGTCGTAATAAGCTCAAACTTGACATTCCGTTTAGTTACCCCCACCACCGACTGCCGCATTTCACAATAAAGGTTGTTTTGGTCAAAATCCACGAACCGCAAGTGCCACTTTACTAAATGTTTTTCTCAGGCTTCCGCGATTTTCCTAAAACAGCTCCAACTATTTTGATTAAACTTGTGTACTATGTAAACATATAAATGCTTCTATATAAAACATTTCTCGAAATAGATTTTGGGGGGGAGGGAGTTGTGGGAGAGCTGGGACGTTAAGCTCTCCTTTGGTGTCACTTCAGCGCAATGTATGCTTTTAATAAGTATTAAGGTGCATTACAAGCTTTATTATTATTCGAAATTTGAAGAAAATCTGTTAATCAAAATAACTATTTTATAGGCGCTAATAACCACAGTAGTTGATGCGCCAAAAAAAAAAAAAAAAAAAAAAAAAAAAACTATTTTATAGAATAGGCTTGAAGCGCCTTGCCACCCATGGGTAGCTAACATGTCCTCCCACCACCTCTATATTTATCTTATAGCATTTGAGTTATATCTCCAAGTTTAAAGAAAAGTGGTCAGCTATTAGTGTAATAGCTGCAGTATAGCAAGTCGCGTGAATCTCCTACCAGACAGGCAGACAGCTATTAATCACTCGCATTATTAATGTTTACAATTGGACCAATAGAAAAGGTGAAGTTATCAATTTAAGTAGATCATAAGGAAGCATTATTTGTAGAATTGTGACGTCATTGGTTCAAATTAGCGAGATCGCGGAACCTGGGATGACCTTTTGTATGTAACCTCATTCAATTGAGTGACTGACGGCGGAATTGTTTTCTTTTCTAACCTATCCCAATGTTGGACTAGAGAATTCCAAACGGTTGTAAAAGGCTAGCAAACTAAAATGGTTGTAAAAGTGAGCTGCATAAACACAAACATCTAGTTAAGTAATCATAAATTATTTAAACCAAATAATTCCATCCCTTTCCACATGTTTTTCCCAACTATTTACCAGCTGTTGTATGCTTTTAAGGAAAAAAGCTGACCAGCACACAAACCAAAAGCTTAAAATCTTGAAAGTCCTTTTTTTATACTTTTTGAAATGTAACATTTTTTTCCACTAAAAATGAGCTTTAAATGTCCCCCCCCCCAAAGTGGTAATCTGTGTGCGACATATCAGATAAATAAGGAGGCTGACGGAGAACTTCAACATCACCAGTTATCCGCTCAATTACTGGTAAGACATTTTATTAGATACATGAGAACTTGCATTATTGTAGAGAGTACGGGATCTTCTATTGAATAATGATGGATCCATATTGCTTATGACGTAAAAGTATAATTCTCAGCAATAGGACTGTGAATTTTTACAGTTTTCACCAGCTTCCAAGAACTTACGATGGACACAATTCCTTTCACAGACCACCGAACTGATCACATAATTTTCTCAAGAAATGAGCTTTTGATTTCGCCATATATTCTGGCTGGTTCATTAACATCCAGCCACTGCTGGCTGATCCTTCAGAATTGACGTACAAGATCCATTGTTCAGCGCACAGTTTTACTTGATTACATAAATGTGTCGTTATCAGAGGCGCTGCGAGCGAACTCCCCCGCTTGGGTGCAAGCATTACATTACTGTCCTTAACAGAAGAGGTCAGAATTTACAAGGTGCTTGCAGAAAACTGATTATAATAGGATCTGGATAACAGGAAATCTAATGTGAACACTCACTCACACACAACTTTCTCTTAGTGGAATTTAACAGTATTTCGAGTTAAATTTGTACAAAGAAAAATGTTCTTAGCAACTGGTTAGCATTATGGAAAATCAGAGAAAGCTCCAGCTTTATGCTGTTTTAGATATCAGCAGAGAAAGTGACTGTAATGTTAGTTCACAATCTGGAATTGCGGCCTTAGTGAGGTTAATTTTTTTGGTTTCGTTTTTCACAATTTTATCTTTGTTGGCCAAAACATTAGGCCTTCTTTAGATTGCACAGTTACATTAATGAAAGCAATAAAGAATGAATTAGAAAGACCTTAATCCCTTAGCTAGTTAACTTGGACTGGCATTGAAGAGAAACAATTAAATAATAGACAGGTCTGTTGATCGGGGACACTGTATGCTCAGGAAATGTATAAGCCTAGCGGAACGGGCGACATTGTTAGTTGTTGATTTTGCTTGGCTGAGGAAGGGGCACCCCTCCCATGTCCTCTGTCACTACGAAGCTTGGCGCCAACGATCGTTATCTCTCAGGCGGCTTTTGGGGGGAGCCTGCTGTGAGAAGCGGACCTACATAAACGTTCTAAGCCAATGGTTAACGTTAGTAACCAGGGAATTCACAATGTTGTACACAGATACCATCAATGGTCCAACACACAATTTTTATTTATTTGCACCAACCAGTGAAGGTTTCTACATTAATAATTAAGAATAATTATATGTTTCAAATAATCAAAATGATCTGCAGTTTGGACATTATAATATAAGTGAGGAAGGTAGCAATTAGAGAGCATTTAATTAATTATTTATAATAAACCAAAAATTTGATAAGAATGATTAATGTGAGCAAGTGTGACGGATGTATCTTATTTTATAACCGTCTTCTGTTTATCTAGTACTTCTAAACAATGGTAATGAAAGGAAACAAAGATGTCAGATGACAAAATAATGCGTACAATGTTATTCACTTCACCTTCCGTTAGGTTTCTCATTTATTAATTCAAATACAGTTTTTTTTTTTCACACCATTCGGGGGGGGGGGGAGGTCCCTGAGTTTGCGCTCACACCCGCCTAGAAAAGCCATCATCGACTTCAGAAAGAGAAGGAGGAATAGAGCTAAAGACCTCCACCAACCCAAGTAGGCAGCGCGGAAACACGCTATATAAAGGAACCTGATACATCTAAACAAAACAACAGCAGAGCCCCAGGAGTACCCAACAACAAGCCACAGATCCAAAAAAGAAACAACAATAACAACAACAAACATAACACTAACAAAAGAGCCACAAAAATAAAATGAATAAAAACCTTAAGCAGCTACACGCATCCAACCACGCAATAAATACATCCACTCAAAGCCTCGCACATAACCATTAACGTATAACCCACCCATACCATACATCCCAAAACGTATGTCCTAACAAAGAACAAGCAATTCCCCAAACAACACAACAAGGGTAAAAATCAAAAAAAAAAAAAAAAAATAGAATAAAATAAATAAATAAATACAGTTATCAATTTTATGAATTTGGTAAAGTGACAAATTGTTCGAAAATGGCACAACACTAACTATTGTCAAATTTGCCATTCTGCAACACACAAGCTGCCTTTTTACTTCCTGTTACTAGTGCTGTTACTTTACCTAGTGTTCATTTCTCTAATAGTGTATTTACTTCCGCTGCTCCAACTGCTGTTCATCCACCTGCATGAGTCGGGCATCTAAATACCATGGCTAACAACCTCTACATGTGTATCGTTTAATTCGTTATCAATAATTGCCTATAATACAATCAGTTTCTAAGTTCTTAAATTGTATCATGTCATTTGATGTCTTTGTTTTCACTAAACTTTTTTTATAGAAGAAAATTTTTTGTTCATATACTAAATATTTTCCAGAATTTAATCTCGTCTATGTTTCAAGCGTAAAACTGCCAGTGTGGTCGAGCGAAGGAATGGGTGGTATGCTATTTGGCATAAAGTCTAGCCTACCAAGAAACTCAGTTCACTTCTCACTAATTAATAATAAACATCTAATATGCATTAAAGTTTTATCACCTAATTTATTTATTATACAAATATACCTAAATTGTAGTTCTTGGGAGGAAGATTTTTCAATGCTCGCCATACCTGGTCGTATCCGGTATCAGGTTATACAAGAATTTAATTTCTAAACATGTATTCCTAATAATCTAATTTCTAAATAGTGAATGTAATTTCCAAACTGTGGTATTTACTTATAATTTTTGTGTTCTCAAAAAGTTATTTTATTTTGGTTATTTCTTTTACTTTCTCTTACTCTTAGTAAGAGGAAGTATTGTAATCGTGTCAAATTTTCGATATCGAGTTTTCACCGGAAATATCCGTTTTGAGGTCCCGGAGTCCAGAAAAGTGGTTTTTAGCAAATGGTCTATGTGTGTGTGTGTGTGTGTATTGTGTGTATGTGAACAGCATAGCTCAAAAACGAAAAACCGTAGAAACTGAAACTTAATATTCCGTTTAGGTATCACCATGCGATCTGATGTGGCGTTATCTGTCAAAATTCCTCAACCGGAAGTACCACTTTACTAGTTGACTTTTTTTACTTTTTGCGTTTTTCTCAAAAATGGCTCCAAGGATTTTCTTTAAACTTGGTACATCGACTACATATACAAGGAGCTACAACTTTTATTTGAAACATTTCTCTGGAAAATTGATTTAAGGGCCCTTCTGGGGGAGAGGTGGGGTTAGGTTTCCCTCTAAAGTGCTATTTCAGGTTATTACACAATTCGGTCATTTAAATAATGTTAATTAGAATTAAATATGTTGTTGAAATTCCGAGTTTGAGAAAAATCGAAAACCGGAAGTTTTTTTTTAACACTTTACTAAATGATTTTTCACTTTTTCGCGATTTTCTCAAAAATGGCTCCGACGATTCTTGAAATACAATAAACTAAACATCAAAGATCTACAACTTTTATATAAAACATTTCTCTGGGAAAATTCATTTAAGGGCACTTTTAGGAGAGGGGTAGGGTTACAGCTTCCTCTAAAGTGGTATCATACTTGATTATACAACTCTATCATCCAAATGAAATTAATTAGAAATAAATAGTTGGCCAAAATTCCGGGTGTGAAGAAAATCAGTAAACCGGAAGTGCGCTTTTACTGAATAGTTTTTTCAGTTTTTCGACAAATTTCATTAAATTTGGTACACAAACTATAAAATTTGTCAATTATAATTTTGATAATGGAGTAAGAGAAAGTTGGTGAGTGTTTCACACCAGATTTTTTTTCTCTATTATGCCACTTCTTTCCTTTTTATACGCTTGTTGTTTTTTTTTTTCCTTATTTTATCTTATTATATATATATGAATTTATGAATGTAATATCGACCCCGGCAGACGGATTATTCCAAGCCGTAAAATACTTTGTTTTATTTATCATTTGTATTTTCAAGCACAATAAAGTATTATTATTACTATTATTATTATATTACTGGTGCTGTAAGAGTAAGTATTGCGCGCATCAATATGTAGAAATTCGTTTTTATAGGAAATGCATGTATTGAAGTCCCCTGAGTGTGAATAAAATGTTTAACCAATGGGTATGAAAAAATATTGCAAAAATAAAAAAAAAAAAACCTTGAGTGAAACATATAGAAACACCACTTTCTCTTATTCCAATCAATGCAATTTAATCGAGAAATGATTTTTTTTTAAAATTGCAACATTAAATATCTATTTTATTATAAGTTTTAGGTTAGGTTGAAAAAGGATGGTAGGAATAACGAGTACTCCACCCAAATATAAGTGTGTATAAGGTTGCCTATGTTAGCCTATAAGTTAGCTCTCATTGGTATGAATGTATTTATTAGGTGTGCGTACAAGTTTGCCTGAGTATGCACAAGTTGTGTATTCTGACAGTAGTATGAATGTATTTATTAGCGAGAATGAGATAGGCTAGAGCACATTTGCAAAGGATAAAGTAAAGGGTGTTTATGTTTTCCTTGTGGAGGTTTATGCTTTTTTATAAGTATTAAATGCGTCTTTAGTACAAGTCCAATGGCTATGGCTCGACCAGCTAATGCCCAAAAAAAAAAAAAAAATTGCAACATTACATTGTTTAGTTAAGCTGACCATAAAAAATGGTGGCGGTGATTTTACTTGTATACCTGAGCAGCTTTATGCGCTCTATGTCAAAACTAAAGGAGCTTGTGTAAATTTAAACTAACTGACAGAACTCCAATATCCCATGCCAAAAACTCAAAAATCTATTTTGTAAAAATCGCTCATCTAGTTAACCGATTTTCTTTAAATTTGGAATTCTATCCATTCTTCTGGGTTCCTATATTGAAGTGGTACTTTAGCGGAAAGCATAACGCTACTGTTCCTCTCAGAACCCCCCAAAAAATCAATTTTTCCAGGAAAATGTTTCAAATAAAAGTGGTAGGTATTTATATATGTAGATAGTATACGAAATTTAAAGAAAATTGTTGGAGCCGTTTTCGAGGAAATCACGAAAAACTGAAAAAAAAACATTCAATTATGTTGCACTTCTAGTTGATGGATTTTGTCTGATATGGTCGTGTTTGATGCTGTGGTAGTGCCTTATGGAATGCCAAGTTTAAGCTTTCGGCGATTTTTCGTTTATGAGATATTCTGTTCAGACACACACACACAGACTGAATGGAAACTGTTCAAACAATTAAGCCGAGCAACTTGCTTTCTAAAGCTCTTTAATGGATAAATGAAGAGGGTTATCGGTTGATAAGCACATCCCTAGTTTTTATTTTTCCGAGGGTCCTGTACTGCGATCTATTGTACTCCCTCTGGCAGCCGAGGTTGAGCTAGCTCGTCTACAGCACCCTCTCCAGGTTGAGCTCCCTAAGGAATCCCAAAATCCTGGAAGTTCTAGGGTGGGTATTTCCTCCTTCCCTATCTGGTACTCCCCGGCCCAGACTATTAAATTTTCTTTGAATGACGGCATCACAGTCTGTGAGGAGATGTATTGGAGTTTCCTCTCTATCTCCCCACAGAATCTGCATGTGTGCCATCATCATCTTCTAGGTCAAGCTTCCTCAGGTGTCCCCTGAGTCTGCAATGCCCCATAAAGAATCCCGTAAGAATACGGATCCTGTTCTTATTCAGATTGATGCAGGCTTTCGATCTTTTCTGGTTATATCCACCCAGACAGATCTTGGTCTGCCTCAGTCCCCCGGGATGGTGTTCCAGAGACGAGCTCTTTTCACCATCTCCTCCTTCTTGATTTCTTCTAAGAATACTTGTTCGCTGACTCCGCAAAAGGGCTCTGGCCCAATGAGCGGAGATACAGCGCCTTCTTTTGCTAGGGTGTCAGCTATCTCATTGCCTTCCACGACGACATGTCCCGGCACCCAGTATAGGGTAACTTTATTTCTTCTGCCTAGGTCGTTGAGCATACCTAGGCACTCCCATACCATTTTAGAACTGATAACATAAGAACTCAGTGCTTTAATGGCCGCCTTACTATTGTATAGGGTAACTATCTCCTGATTCCGATATCCTCTGTCAAGGTTCGACTGAACGCACCTTCCAATAGCGTGAATTTCCTCCTGGAAGATGCTAGGAAACCTACCCATGGGTTCCGAGTGTTTGGTTCTAGGCCCAAACACTCCTGCCCCGGTTCCTTCGAGGGTCTTAGACTCATCTGTCTTAATGGCATACTTGCTAATACTAGCCAGGGCGGATCCTTCGCTCCACTCCCTTTTCGTACTTAGCTTTGTAGAAAAATTTCTAACGAAACTATATATTTCTTAGTCATACTATCTCTAGGAAGGTTCCAGGGGAGGGAGCCGACAGATGGAAACGTCCGCTCCCTAGAGCTTAGCCCATGCCCCCCCCCCACGCCCTCCCTAGAGATTCTGAGGAGGGGCTCCCTTCGCACCCTTTCCACCACTAGGTGGAGCGGTGTGGAGATTGAGAATGACCTCAATCCCGGCCGTGGGACACGTCCTCATTGCTCCCGTCGTGTATAGGCACGCAAGGCGCTGTACTTTGTCAAGAATCTTCTTGACCTTACATCCCTAGTTAGTACTGATTCTAAAGTAGCAATAGACTGCATAAAGAACAATAAAATTAGCACTTTCCTTTAACGGAAAAAATAAGAAGACCATTAACAAAACCAGAATATCATGGGTTTTACATGGGTGAAAGCACACACCAAGGGCTAGAAGGAAATGAAATTGCAGATCGCCTTGCCAAAGATGCCTCGGGAAAGGAAGAGCTGGCAGAAAGTTATAATTTATTTCCAGTGTCGCTATTAAAGAGAAAAGTGAGGGAAGCAAGTATAATGGAATGGAATCAGCAATTGCATATGTCTAACAAGGGATCTCTAACCAGGGAATTCTTCCCCACGATACAGGACAGGCTTTCACTACATGATACAGTCCTAACTTACAAAATAACGCAGCTATTGAAAATTTGCTGCGTACCTAAACAGGTTCAAGATAAATAGACAATCCAGCGAATTCTAGCGATTCACAAACTCCATAGACAGTAGAACATCTAATATTCGAATGCCCTCGAATTCTTCCCTCAAGAAGGAAGTTAGTGCAAAGGGTGATTCTACGCAGTTGCAGATGGCCTATTTCCAAAAAGAATTTTCTGAGAGTAGAATGGAGAGGAGAGACCAACAAACAGTCTTATAGAGAGTATTTTCAAAATTTTGGAATAATCAATAAAAGAAAATTTTGACATATAATAATAATAATAATAAAAATAAGTAAATAAAAATTTAAAATATAAATAAATTAAAAAAATTGTAAAAAGTAATAAAAGAAAAAATAAATAAATAAATAAATGTATGTATGTATGTATGTAGAATAATGAAAATGAATACTGATTAAAAATGATAAGCTGGATGAAAAATAAACGAAATATGTGTAAGTTCATAACGAAGAATTACAACTTTAGACTGGATAGTTAGATTATGCCATTTACAGTAATTTTATTTGATTTTGATCATTATGATTTTTTATATATATATTACGCTCAATGACCGAAAATGCTCATTGAGCGAAAAAACAGCTCACAACGCGTTGTGGTCACCACCATGTAAAACATCCACATCGCGAAATTCGTGTGATGGCTCTTATGAAAACGCTCACGACGCGTTGTGGCAATCACAGAAAGACCACATAGCGAAATTCGTGTCGTGGCTATCATGCTATACAACCAAACGCATTGTGGCAATGAAGAAAAGCCATGACGCGTTCTGTGCACTAGTTGGTGTAACCATATCACGGCGGACAGGTTGTAACTTGTCGGCTTGAGTACAACGACGCATTAAACCATCAGTAGAGTTATCAGTTTATTCATTTCTTGTCTGTTTTTGAGGGTGAACGTATATCAGCGCTAACCATGACCAATAAAAAAAGAAGTGTTTTATGATAAATTACGTGAGTTTGTGGAAAGAAGCACTGATCGCAGTTTTATCATGAGTACAGAAAAATATGAAATGTTACTTAATGAAACAAAACAGTCTCAGCTGCTTAAAAAAAACAACCAGTCTCTATCTTCAAAGCAGTATCGTCGTCTTAAGCGATATGGTGTCTTAAAAATTGGAGACACTGAAAAAAGTTGGTTGAAGCTGGAGCAGATAGCACAAGTTCAAAAATCCGTTACTTCTGCAAAACAGATGAACTGTTTGATATTCTGTATAAAAGCACATATTAGCGTCGGGCACAAACGGACCAGAGATAACAAAAATAATTTGCAGTCAAACACTTATTTTTCACAACAAAAGTGATTTATGATACAAGTAATTAATTTAAGTACTTTGTTGTTGTTTACTAATGACCAATAAACATTTATGTTTGTGATAAATATTTCGTTTTTTTTTTTTTAAATATAAAGTAATAACAATAAATAACAAATGCCCTTTTATTTTAATGACACGATTTCTTTATATTGTATTTAATAATGGACAATACGTCATGTAGCGGTTTGCAATTTTTAGCAGCAGAAAGTGCATTAAGGACATTACAGGGCAAAAATATTTCCTAAGGATATCTACCAAAAATGTTTCGAGACTAGTAGGACCCATATCGCAAACCATTGCGCGTCGTATTCTAATATGGTTCCATACGCGTCATGGCTTTTCTTCATTGCCACAATGCGTTGTGGTCGTATAGCATGATAGCCTGATACCAAATCGCTGTGGATGTTTTACACTGCAACAACGCGTGTGAGCTGTTTTTTTTCGCTCAATGAGCCTTTCGGTCTTTGAGCGTAACAATATATATTTCAATAAGTATAATAATTTTGATAAGTTTAATATTTTCAGATTCATTTATTTTAATTTTACTCGATTACACAAAGCATACTTAAATACTCTATTCTTTATTACTAAAATTTTACTAAGGTATTAATTATACAGGTAATATTAAATGGAGCATATTGAAATAAAAATGTATATCGGTGAAAACTCAGTATCGAAAATCTGGCGCGATTCGCAATACTGCTCTTACTAGAGTAAGAGAAAGAAAAAAATCTGGGTGTGAAACATCACACAACTTTCTCTTACTCCTGTTCTCAAAATTATATTGACAAATTTTATAGTTTGTGTACCAAATTTAACGAAATTCGTCGAAAACTGAAAAAAACTGTTCAGTAAAAGCGCACTTCCGGTTTACTAAATTTCTTAAAACTCGGAATTTTGGCCATCTATTTATTTCTAATTAATTTTGTTTGGATGATAGACTTGTATAATCAACTATGATAGGCACTTTAGAGAAAAACATAACCCCAACCCTCCCCTAAAAGTGCCCTTAAATGAATTTTCCCAGGGAAATGTTTTAAATAAAAGTTGTAGATCTTTGCATGTTTATTTTTATATAAGATGTTTCAAGAAAATCGTCGAAGCCATTTTTGAGAAAATTGCGAAAAAAGGGAATAAATCATTTAGTAAATTTGGTAACGTAAACACACTTCCGGTTATCCGATTTTTCTTCAAACTCGGAATTTCAACAACATATTTAATTCTAATTAACATTATTTAGTTGTCAGAATTGTCTAATAAACTGAAATAGCCCTTTAGATGGAAACACCTAACCCCACCCTTCCCCCAAAGGGCCCTTAAATGCATTTTTCCAGTGAAATGTTTCCATATAAAAGTTGTAGCTCTTTGTATGTGTGATTGATGTTCCAAGTTTAAAGAAAATCATTGGAGTCATTTTTGAGAAAATTGCAAAAATGTAAAAAAAAATCCAACTAATAAAGTGGTACTTCCGGTTGAGAAATTTTTGACAGATAACGTATAGTCAGATCTCATAGTGATATCTAAACGGAATATCAAGTTTCAACTTTCTACACACACAGACTATTTGCTAAAAACCACTTTTTTTTGGACTCAGGGGACCACAAAACGGATATTTCCGGTGAAAACTCGAGATCGAAAATTGACACGATTACAATACTTCCTCTTACTAGGAGTAAGAGAAAGAAAAAAAAACATATAATAGTTCTCGAGAAAATTGTAAATAAGTGAAAATTACATTTTGTAAAATGGTAATTTCGGTGGACAGATTGATTAAAACCTTATTATCCAACGTCCTTTGGTAGCAGACAAATGAAAGTTCCAGGTATTTGGAAATTTTCAGTTTTGACTTGTTCTGAACTACACCACATGCAGACCAATCTCTAAAAACCATTTTTACTTTCTCTTACTCCTAGTAAGAGGAAGTATTGTAATCGTGTCAAATTTTCGATATCGAGTTTTCACCGGAAATATCCGTTTTTGGAGCCCCTGAGTCCAAAAAGTGGTTTTTAGCAAATGGTCTGTGTGTGTGTGTGTATGTGAACAGCATAGCTCAAAAACGAAAAACCGTAGAAAACTGAAACTTAATATTCCGTTTAGGTATCACCATGCGATCTGACTGTGCGTTATCTGTCAAAATTCCTCAACCGGAAGTACCACTTTACTAGTTGACTTTTTTACTTTTTTGCGTTTTTCTCAAAAATGGCTCCAAGGATTTTCTTTAAACTTGATACATCAACTACATATACAAGGAGCTACAACTTTTATTTGAAACATTTCTCTGAGAAAATTGATTTAAGGGCCCTTCTGGGGGAGGGGTGGGGTTAGGTTACCCTCTAAAGTGCTATTTCGGGTTATTACACAATTCGGTCATTTAAATAATGTTAATTAGAATTAAATATGTTGTTGAAATTCCGAGTTTGAGAAAAATCGGAAACCGGAAGTGCTTTTGTTTTAACACTTTACTAAATATGATTTTTTCACTTTTTCACGATTTTCTCAAAAATGGCCCCGACGATTTTCTTGAAACTACACATATAAACTAAACATTCAAAGATCTACAACTTTTATATTAAACATTTCTCTGGGAAAATTCATTTAAGGGCACTTTTAGGAGAGGGGTAGGGTTGCAGCTTCCTCTAAAGTGGTATCATACTTGATTATACAACTCTATCATCCAAATGAAATTAATTAGAAATAAATAGTTGGCCAAAATTCCGGGTGTGAAGAAAATCAGTAAACCGGAAGTGCGCTTTTACTGAATAGTTTTTTCAGTTTTCGACAAATTTCATTAAATTTGGTACACAAACTATAAAAATTTGTTAATTATAATTTTTTGAGAACAGGTGTAAAAGAGAAAGTTGTGTGAGTGTTTCACACCAGATTTTTTTTTTTTTCGTATACAGGCATCCTCAAAACGTGAACATCCGGTGAAATTTCAATTTCGAAAAATTTGGCACAATTGCAATAGAGAAAGTAATAGTAAACAAGTGTTTTTAAAATGCTACATTATTCTTAAAAAAACCCACCTTCAAATTAAGCAGCGTTGAATGGAAAAAAATAAATAAATAATAAAAATATGATTTAATATTTGGACAAATGTTAAACAACAACTTGGGCAAATTAAACATTCCGTAAATTTGTGTAAAGGTATATCATTATAACAGACAGGTATGCAAAACAATGATTACTTAAGCAATTCTCCGAATGAGTTCTTTGCACCAGTAATGTTTTTGACATTAATTAATTCAATTATTGATTTATTTTTAGTTTTGCTAATGCAGTATTTTTCTTCTATGTTTACATAATTTAAATTATTTTTCTTATTGCTAATAAAATTTAATCAAAGTGATTGCTATTTTTAGAATGGCAAAGTAAGATGCTTAATATTCAGATGGTAATGGGGCTGGTTAGTGAGTTGTGGCTGGTTAAACTGCCAATGTGTATTCAGTAGAGCGGTGCTAGTTGTATTAAATTGAGCCGTTTGCAGATATGTCATGTGCTGCATTGTCTTCTCCATATAAAAAGGCTGAAAAGCATATTCTGTATCCTGTAATACTTGATTACACCAACTAGCCAATGCTCGCTTTCTAGAATCTTAATATTTCTTTCACTAGCATAATTTCTAATTCATTTTTTATACTTTGTGTCAAAAGCCCGAAACCGAGTTCAAAGGGGCTAAATCCATGAGAATTCTGCACTGAGCACTCTAACTGTAAAGAGCAGGAAATGAATTCCTTCATCCCAGTCCTTGCCAGTATCATGACAATAAGATTTCATCATATTTTTTAAGGTTTAATGGAATCTTTCCAGGGTCCCCTAGCTTTCAGATTGAAAAACAGAGGATTTAACTTGTTTAATGCCCAAAATCTACATGACCTGTTGAAAAACTCCCGACATAGAAAATTCGATCTTTCATCAGACTGGACTGACGTTGGGCAGTCAGACAAAAGTAAAAAACTTATTTAATACTATAACAATTGATTTGGCTTTAATATTTTTGAGGGAAATAGCCTCTGGAAATCGAGTTGAAGCACACATTATTGTCAAAAGATATTCGTTGCCTCTTTTCGTTTTGGCTAGAGGACCACAACCAGTCGATTAAAATTTTACTGAAAAGTTCCTCTAAAACAGGAAATAGGCTGGAGACGAGCTTTAGAAATTTTCTGATTATATTTTCCTACCATCTGACATGGCAGGATCGACAATATTTGGTAATATCTGACTTTAACCTTGGCCAATAAAAACGGTATAATATGCTTTTATATGTTTTGTTTATTCCCAAATGTCCTGTCATTGACCGTCATGAGCAAGATTTAGTATTTGTAGCCGGAATATCCTAGGCATCACAATTTGATACTTAACGTCACAATCATTATTTGCTGGTACATTCGGTCTATATTTTCTCATCAGAATACCGTTCCTAAGGAAATAGCAAATAGGAGCTTAAGAAGTTTCTTATTCGCTCAACGCCTCATGGAAGAATTGGGAAATATCTTTGTTATTTTATTGTTCTTTGATAAAATTTCCACCTGATTATATCAATTCTGTTTTACCACCTAAACACGCCAGTTCAGTAAGTAAAGGCCCATTTTTTATTAAATTACCTACTTCTGTTTCGGTCAGGTCAATCTGTGGGTTAATAGTATTCTGCTTCTCACTTTTTACGATGGCCCGTGTAACAGCACACGAAGGGGACAATCCGACTATTTCTACTTCAAACGAATCGGTATTCGAATTTAATAAGGGGTTAACAGTTAAAGCAGGATCTGGAAGGACCTCCAGCTAAATCGTTTCCCAACAATATATATACCCCAGGAAAAAGCAAGGAATTTATAACACCGACAGTTAGAGAGCCATTAACAAGGTCAGATTTAAGGTAAACCGTGCGAATGAGGACAGTCATAAATTCGCTGAATCAAAATGCAGGTTCTGGTAGGAGCTCATCAAGTGGAGGAAGAATGTTAGACAATATCAGTGACTGTGAAGCTCCGGTATCACTTAAAATTTTTATGGGAATATTACTATTATTGTCACAAGTAACCCGGACATATCCGTTTGATATAAACGGTTCATAACTTTTCATTAAAGATTCTTACCATATAGATTGACTATTGGAATTATTATAAATAAAACCTGAAGGTTTTGAATCATCACTCTGATGTTTCTTTTTTAATTTACCGCCCTCAGAGATAAAATGCCCAGTTTTCTTGCAATAATTGCAAGTGATCTGAGAAAAATAATTTTGGCTATTTAAATTAATCGGGTTAGAAATTCTATTAACGGGGTTTGAAAAAGGATCATTCTTACAGTGGGTTAATACATACTCCTCCGCTAACACAAAGTCCCATTTCTACATTTGTAACTTGTGTTTCTTCTAAAAATAAACGCAATTTGAGATCAAAACAGGTTTTGAATTCCTCAATTAAAATCAGCTGTTTCAATTCATCAAAATCAGCTCTCACACCAGTCGAGGCATACCACCTGTCAAACAACTGTTCTTTTTCACTAGAAAACTCAACAAAAGTTTTGGACTATTAATTTTTTGAAATTCCTGAAATTTTTTGCCTATACACATCAGGAACTAGTTCGTAGCCCATTAAAATATATTCTTTCACAATCTCATAAAAAGAACTTTGTTGGACAGAAATGTTTGTGTGTAAATGTCATGGGCTTTACCTGTTATAACACTTGTAAAAATAATGTCCACTACTGTTGAGGCCAATTTAAGCTAGTTACTATTTTCAAAATGAAGAAAATATTTGTCTACCTCTTGTTCTTGAAAGGGTGGCACTAGTTTAATATTCCTAGAAACATCAGTCAGTGATTGATTAGTTTCAAAGCTTTAATATTATTACTTACATTTAATTCTTTTAACCTCAATTGTATTTTGTCCCTTTCAAGCTCAATTTGCAGACGATATACTTCCAATTTGTTCTTTACTCAAACAATCTAGTTCCTTTATATTACTTTCACATTAAATGTTAGTTAGAACCTTTTGGTTATATTCTTGCTTACAAAAAATTTTATTAAATAATTCTTAATTTCACGTTTTTTTCATAGAAAATTACATTAGTCTCTCTCCTAACTTTCTTAATAACTTAATATTACCTTTCCTTAACAACACATAAAAACTGTTCAGCTACATTGCATAGTAAAGTTAGAATGATTGGCAGGTGTCACGCAGTGATTAGTGGGCACACAATTAGCTCCGATACAGTATACAATCTGGCCTTTGTCACATGTTCGGCTGGTCAAGTGAATCTGCATGCAGCCATTCTGAAGGATGACTTGACTGTAGCCTTCTCACAGATCACCGTACCATCCTCAGGCATCTATCTCCTTCCAATCAAGGTAAATGTTTTTTTACTAATTTTTGAACTAATTTAAGCCAAGGTATTTTTCTTCAAAATTTGAAATAAATACAGCATTTTCCAATAAAAAAAAAAAAAAAAATCTTGTGTGAACATGACTTTCTCTTTAATACAATTAAATAAAATTTTCTTTAAAATTGAAGTGTTTAGTTGGGCTGGCCATAAAAATGGTGGCGGAGATTTTACTTATATACCATCCCTAAGCGGCCTTATGTGGGGCCGTTCTGTGTTAAAACCGGTAAAGTATGTGCAAATTTAAATTCAAAATATGTGACAAACCTCTAGTACCCCTCTAAAGTCAATGTTTTTAGAGAAATGTTTCAAATTAAAGTGATACATTTTTATTTCTGCAGCCAAGCATTCCAAGCTTAAAGAAAAGCTTTGTAATCGTTTTCGAGAAAATTCCAAAAAAACTGAAAAATTATTCTGTAAAATCATAATTCCGGTATACCGATTTTCTTCAAATTTGAAATTCTATCACTACTAATATTACGTAGTGGTACAACCATATATTATACTGAAGTGGTACTTTAGCAGAAAGCATAACGCTACTGTTCCACCCAGACACCACAAAAAAAACATTTTTCTCTGAAAATGTTTCAAATAAATGAGATAGATATTTTGTATATGTAGATAGATACGAATTTTAATGGAAATTGTTTGAGCCGTTATTCGAGAAAATCACAAAAAATTGGAAAAAAAAAACATTCAATAATAATTCAGCCGCACTTTCGTTTGATGGATTTTGCCTGAAACGTGGTAGTACCTAAACGGAATACCAACATATGCTCCTGCAACTTTTCGTTTTTTAGGATATTCTGGTCACAAACACACCCACACATACACATATATATATATATATATATTGGAGTGTATAGGAGCAATTATTGCAGAAAATAATGAAATATCTGAGGAAATCAAAGCCAGGATCATGGCTGCTAACAGATGTTTTTGGTCGCTTCAAATAGCTATCAAGGGAGGCGAAGCTAGTGATTTACAAAACAGTAATTAGGCCTGTGGTGAGTTACAGTAGTGAAACATGGTCCCTAACGAGAAGTGATGAGCGCCTTCTCAATATATGGGAAAGGAAAATACTGGAAAAGTATATGGACCCGTTAAAGATGGGGAGGATTGGAGAATAAGGACTTACAACCAGGAATTACGAGACCTGTACAAAGATCAGGATTTGGTTGGATTTATAAAGGGGAAGGCTTAAGTGGATTGGGCGGCAGTGTGAGAGGATGGAGGAGGACAAGATCCCTAAAAAGATATGTCCGGACACCCAGGAGGACAGAGAAGAAGAGGAAGACCGAGATCGCGATGGTTGGAAGGAGTGGAGCGGGGATTTGAGTAGCAGATGGGAGTTAGGAGATGGCGTAGATTGGCCCAGGACAGGGCGAATGGGCAGTTGTGATTGCCTCAATCAAGGCCAAGATCCTTCAAGGATTGTAGAGCCAGAGAAGAACAAGACATCATATTTGCAAGTGTTGTTTATGGAGCCAGTAACTTAGACTTAGTGCTTTTCATTCACTACCAGCTGTATGCTGAGGAGCAACCCCACCACCATCTAACGAGTGTATTGTTGTCAGGCCAACTACACCTTCAGTCAAATATATATATATATATTGGAGTGTATATCATATTTGCAAGTGTTGTTTATGGAGCCAGTGACTTAGACTTAGTGCTTTTCATTCACTACCAGCTGTATGCTGAGGAGCAACCCCACCACCATCTAACATGTGTATTGTTGTCAGGCCAACTACACCTTCAGTCAAATATATATATATTGGAGTGTATATCATATTTGCAAGTGTTGTTTATGGAGCCAGTGACTTAGACATAGTGCTTCTCATTCACTACTAGCTGTCTGCTGAGGGGAGCAACCCCACCACCAGTTAACGTGTGTATTGTTGTCAGGCCAACTAACTATACGATCAGTGAAATTCCAATTATAAGAAATTTGGCTATTATCATTATTTTAACAGCAGTAAGCGAAAGTCATGTGTGAGTGTAACACCCCAAATTTTCTTTACATTGGTTTAATTTAAAAGAATTTGTTGACCGTTGATAAATTATGTTATGAAGAAATTTGGTGAGGATCGGTCTAGAAAAAACATTCAATTATGCCAACGTTTCGACAGAGTTTCCTGTCTTTATCAAGGCTTTAATTATGTAGAAAATCGTGAAGATGTGGTGAAAGAATTTTTAAAACTTACACATTTGTTACATCGCAGAAACATAAAAAGGAAAATTCAAATTTACTCGTTCCTTGTATTAAATCATCCACGATTAATTAAGACAAGGCACTAGTAACTTTTAAGTTTCCTTTTTATGTTTCTGCGATGTAACAAATGTGTAAGTTTTAGAAATTCATTCTCCACATCTTCACGACTTTCTATATATTAAAGCCTTGATAAAGACAGGAAACTCTGTCGAAACGTTTGCATAATTGAATGTTTTTTCTTGACCGATCCTTACCAAATTTCTTCATAACATTGGTTTAGTTACTACTAAAAGAAGTAATGAGTAGATAAGAGGTGAAATGTTGTGATTGCAGGTGCCAGTGCTAGACAGTCTTGGTGATTATCAGCTCAAAGTGGAGGGCAAACTGATTGGAACAAAATATACAATTAGTTACAGGCACCAACTACAGTATTCCAAAATTCAGGCCATTATACTTATACAAACGAATCGAGCTATTTACACAGCTAAGCAAACAGGTAGCTTGATCAGGCACACTGATAGTTCCTTACACTTATATCACTATTTAATGCAAATAATAATAAAATTAATATCGAATAACCTTGATATGTTTGGAGATATTTTGTTTCACACTTGCAGACCAATCCCATTTTTTTTACTTTCTCCTTTGTAAAATGGTGACTATTCTAATACTTTTTGATTTCTCAAAGGCCTTTGAATCGATCTGTCATTCACTTCAGACTTCATACATTAAAATTATTAAATTTCTCGGATTCTGTTTTGTCATGGTTTCATTCATATCTTTGCAGTCGAAGGCAGTTAGTGATTGGTAGCAATGAGGAAAGATCTTCTTGGGAGTCATTTACTTCTGGAGTACCATAGGGTTCTGTTTTGGGCCCTCTTTTATTCTGTTTATACATTAATGA
This sequence comes from Triatoma infestans, assembly GCA_011037195.1. NCBI lineage: Eukaryota > Metazoa > Arthropoda > Insecta > Hemiptera > Reduviidae > Triatoma > Triatoma infestans. Next base: position 64,894 of record JAAEAF010002081.1, read on the forward strand.
TCTTCCTAGTGTAATAATACATTGTAAAGATATGCTTTATGCGGTTGATTTACAAATATATTTACACTGTTTGCCCTCTGAATTGGAATTTGGTATTACCACAGTTATATATGATGTAAATTCTATCTTTAATTGGACAAAGTCTAATTTTATTTCATTTAATATTTCTAAAACTAATGCAATGATTATTGGGAGTAATAGATATATAGATGCAACTAATTTAGACTTAATCCCCAAAATTAATGTGAAGAATGTAATTATACCTTATGTAGTGACTGCAAAATGTTTGGCATTGACAATGTTTAATACCTTGTCTTGGTATCGTCATGTTAGCAATTTTGCAAAAGTATTCATAAATCCTTGTATCAGTTGAACACCATCAAAACATGCTAAGTAGCTATACTTCTCCGTAAATAGCTCATTAGTTCACTAATACTTCCTTATTTAGATTATTGTTGCTTAGTTTATGCTGATCTAACGTCTGAACTGAATTTAAAATTACAAAAATCATTTTAACACCTGCATTCGATTTATATTATATATCAGAAAAGATGACCACATAACTACACATTACCATACTTCAAACTGGCTTAATGTTGAGGACCGCAGAAGGTATTTTACTGGCAATTTTATGTATCAATTGTTCACCAAAATATTCTGGTGGATATGTTTTCAGTAAAGCTGCACTAGACTTACAAACTACAAAGTCTGTTGACTCTAGACTTTACATACAACCTTACACGAATCCTACTTATCATTATTCTTTTAACGTTGCTGCTAGCAGACCATGGAACTACTTACCTACTGACATGACTAGCAAGAAGACACTTTTTCGTTTTAAATTGTATTTTTATAATTATTTATTCCTAAAGTTTAGAGGAAATTATTAAGTTTTTACAAATTGTTCTTATTTCTATTATCTTCATTATTAGTAGTAATTTTAATTTTAGACCTGTAAACTATTGTAAACAGTTTTTTTGTAATATCAATGTAAATAACTAGTGGAAATTTATTTTATTCTGTTTTCACAAATCAGAGATCAAATCAATACAAATATTTTGAGTCTTTATGAACATGCCTGGATGGTGGTGAACTGTAGGGGTGAATATTCATGTGAAATTGATGTTACACAGGGAGTGCTTCATCCTCTTTCACCGCTACCGTTTGCTCTGTACCTGAGTGATAAGTTGATTTCTTCCGGAAAAAGGGGGCCTCGAGTCTGAAATTGTTAACTGTCATGACTCAATAATGTTAATAATTGCGGACGATTTGGTCATCTTGGTTGATTACTGGGTCGATATCCAGTCAAAACTTGAATTATTGGAAAACTACTGTGAGGAAAAACTGCCTCACTGTTAATACGGTAAAAACAAAAGTTATTTGTTCCGGAAAGGTGGGAATCTTAGAATAATGAATAATTTCCGATACCAAAATAGGGTAGTCGAAAGAGTCAACAGCCATGTTTATCTCGGTGTGCTTTTTGGTATGAGTGCTAAATTTACCTTGATGTTGGACTATTTCAGAAGAAGAGCTAGTCTGGCAATAAGTAGGGTGATAGGTATCTTGAGGCGCAGCAGGGCTTATAGCTGGGAGTGCACCTTAAGGTTGTTCTAGGCTATAGTTTAGGCCTCATTTCTGTATAGTGCCAAATTATGGTCATTGGCATACTTACAGACAGGCTTTTTCAAAAACTTGTATTTTTTGTTCACAAGTACCCCCCCACAGTTTTGTCCGAATGAAATTTGGACTCCACAAGTAAAAGTTCGGATTTTCGCGAGATGGTGGATAAAAGAGTTACCGAACTCCCAGAAGTCCCGAAAGTCTGCTTTCGGCGCTTGGTTCATCTTATTGCCAGAGGAGGTTGCCCGCAAGTTTCATTTGAGATCCCTGTTGTGTATAATAGGTTGCGAACACATGTTTGGCCAGGCGGATCCTCATTTTTTGCATAGAAAAATGCCGAATTTATTAAAAAAATTCAATAATCATTGTCGGGGAGGCAGACGTTGATGGTGTGTGCTCATCAAAATATTATCCATTTTTCAGATGTGTTAGTTCCCTGGGGGTTAGGAGGTGAAGGCCTTAAACTTAAGATTAGAATTTGCTTTAGCAAACTTAGGATAATGTCAGCTGCAGTCAAGCTATAAAAATGCAATTAAAATTTATTATAACCAGTTCACTTATATGCATTGGTACGGGTGTTTGTACGGTGTGTTCACTGCATGAGCCTGAGTCGCTGTGCCACATTCTCATGTTTCTTTCATTCTCATGTGTCTTTCCTGTTTATGCCTTCTTGTGTTCTCGTTATCTTGGTAAACATTCTCAAGCGTTCGCCCATCATCAGGATGTTTTGTCAAAACTGTGTGATAACACAGACTTGCACAGAGCAAATTTAGTTTATACACTCTTTAGTTTATACAGAGTGCAAAGCGGAGTATAGAGTGTATAAACCAAATTTGCTTTGTGCAATCTATGTTATCACACTGTTTTGACCAAACATCCTGCTGATGGGTGAACGCACAAAACCGGTCGATGACCACGAAAAGAAGCAGGCTATCATGGAAAATATTTCTGTAACTCTATACTACTACACTCTTGGCGTTTGTTCCAGTAGTAACTGTATTCTAGGACACTAAAGATTATTGAAGTTTAAGTTATACATAGAAATGTCAACAGTATTTAAAAAAATGATAGTATTGATTCTATAAGTTGTATAGATTTTTGACCCTGCATCTAAATTAGTTTCTTGGTATTGTTAGTTAGTTTCTTGTTAACCTGACAGTTATGAATGTTTGTTTGTTTATTAAATAAAATAAGATGTTAAAAATAAGGATGATGGAAAACTAAAAAATGATAAAAGAAGTGAAAAAAAAGATGATTTTGTAGAATTACTAATAGATTAATTTAGTAGAGTTACTAATAGAGTTACCATGTTAAACTTAAATAATTCGTCTCTAAAATATCTATCCTCAAGTTTAATTATTTTTTTTTGTGAATTTACAGTGAGATTCAGAATACTCGTACTAAAGAAAAATTTACTGCCTTACAATGATGCTGTAGAAGTGTATATTCTGGTAATTTCGATTTTTTTTTTTTTTTTTATTATTATAAATAAGTAAATAAATAGAACAGAGTCTGATGTGAAACACTCGCATGAATTTCTCACCCTGCTGTCAATTTTTATAGTTAGTATATATTAATTATAACATTTTTACTTTCTCTTACTACTTAAAAGAAAGTATTATGATCGTGTCAAATTTTCGAAACTGAGTTTTCACAGGAATTACATGTTTTGGGGTCCCAAAAACTCTTTTTAGAAATTGTGTTTGTATGGTCTTGATAACACAAAAAACGGAAATTAGCTGAAAGCTGAAACTTGGATGTTGAAGGCAAACCGAACCACCTTCCATGTGTTCAAAACTATTAAACTTTCCATTCTGTAGCCGGTTATGCATGCAGTACTTCAAATGATAATATATTTAATCTTTTCTTCTTCATTTATTATTAACCTCAAACTCGTTACAGAGAACTTAAGCGCAATATCTTTTAAATCAGCTTCACTTCTGCTGATTATGTGAACGTTGTCTACATGTCTGGGTTACTTGCAGAATAGTCCATCTGTTGGTATTTTAGACTACCTTACACCTTTTTTCCAGGAGGCCTTACCATGTTAAATTGGAGGTATGCAGGGGGTGTCTAGGCCATTAGTGGTCTTAATTGGCATCGATAAGTTCTTAAATGTCCTGAGAAATGCACTCGGATACAATACTCTGCTTTAGGCTAATCATTTTGACCATACTTATGATATTTTCCATTTTAGTTATATAAAACTGCCATTGTTACAAACTCACGTAAACAATTGAAAAGCACTGAACATTAAATATTATTTAAAATTTAAGCAGGTATATGCATAATTTTAAATACATAAGTTCATTCAAGTGGTTGAAACATTCTGGTTACTTTGGACGAGCCGCCCCCCGATTAACAATCTTTTTACTCCAGTTATCGCTATTGCTCATTATTGTAATTAATAAGAAAATGAAAGCGTACTTCTTACTAATTTCATAGTACGTTTCTAAATATAATATTTTTGTTTCAGGATACAGATGGCTTCATTGTCCGTCGATGGCTGTCAGTCTATGCTAACAATGGTATATCTTCGTTCACATTTTGTTTTTTAAACTTAAGGAAGGATTCAAACTTTTCGATAACTAGTCTATTTAACTTTCTTAGGTTTTAGTACATATGAATTTAATATCTGAGGCTTCATTCACCAAAAGCAAGCTTCTTTTCTATTATTCTGACCGGTTTCGTCACTGAAAAATCAGTCGCTGTAGTGTGTGTCATAGTGGAAGTACTCTACACAAACTTGATAAGCTCTGACGATGGAGGAAAATCTGAAAGCTGTCAGAATTAAAGAAAAGAAGCATGTATGTTTAATATAATCTCAAATGTTATCCAGCATGCAGACCCGCCACCAACCTAATAAGTATTTAATTCCATTTTTACCATTGCTTGGGACGTGACCAATATTGCGATATTAAACAATCTTTCCAATAACCGAATATTGTCGACTGGTGGCTATTATCAAGGCATCGTGATATAGATTAATCATTTTGTTATCATAGTATCCAAATTATTTGCTGTATGAAACATTCTTACTATAATAGAGGTTTGAGTAACAATGGTGATGGAATAAGATCTTACTGCTATAAGACCAAGTATGATGGTACTGTCAAATATTCCAAATAGCCATTTGTCCCTCAGAGCTACGAGAATCGCTGTGAGTAAATGTCGTATGAATGTTTCGCACACGAAACGCCGCACACCACATTGACTAAATTTCTAAAAACATCTTTCTTCGTACTCAGAGGACCTCGAATCAGATGTTTGCGGTTAAAACTCAGTTTCGAAAATTTAACACGATCGTAATACTTCTTACTACAAATAACAGTAAGAGAAAGTAAAATGCGGAGAGCTCATTTTACTTCCTTCAAGCATGAGAATATTTCGATTGTAACTGTCGTACTTTTTTTTCCCCCTTTTCTAAAGCGCATCTAAGCATAAGTAAGTACTGCACTGAGTATGATATTGCACTAACTTTTCGCACACAATTCTAATCAATTATGTAGATCAGATTCGAACTTTTCCCCATTCATAACAAAAATTATATACATGTTGGCAGGCGTAATAAGTCTGAAGTATATTTTACCTAGAAATGTTAAAGAAGGATTTTGGAAAATTTGCATCAAATTAAATGAACAAATTGAAGAGCAAAAGATCAAAGTTGAAAGTTTTTTTGAACCAATGTTTGATGTATGTATAAATTTAATGTTTAATAATTTCTGTGTAATACAAAAATTTAATTTATTGTATAATTATAATCATAACAATAGAAATTATGTAGGTGTATGTAGAAAGTCCGAGTTATTTGACTGCAAACAATGAATATTTCATTGGGAAAATTTATGCAATGAAACGAACCGAAGAAATCGTACGCACGAATGCCACTGTAACATTAGCAGTTAAAAATTTTAATGACACATATCGAATTCTGCACAACCTTAATGCATTTATTGTAAGTATGTTCAACTGTTCAAGCATTAAGATAACAAGATCTGTAACTCCTGTATTGAACTCACTATTAGGAGCTCCTTCTTTTCTTATCTCTGTTGTCTCCAGCTGCTCGGCTAATGATAAGAGCCTAATCTGTCTTATCCTATACAGAAGCTCACTCTCTACTTATCTCACTGATAAGCGATCTCCTTCTGCATTAGTTCACCGATAAGAGTTTCCATTATGTCTTATTTTACTGATATGATCTCCTTTCTTCTTATCAAAAAAGTTCTATTTCTGCTCACATATCAGAAATTTCAATTAATCTTATCTTATTGACCAGATGCCACTGGTTTACCTCACTATAGGAGATTCTTTACTTTTTCCCATTAAAACAGCTCACCCTCTGCCTTTTCTCAGAGATAAGAGCTCCTTCATAGTCATAACTCATATAAGAAATCCTCTCTAGTCTATAAGTTTGAAGCGATATAATAAAAATAATGAAATTATTAAAGAGAAAGCAAATTGCTTTAAATAATCATTTTCTAAACATATAGCCTTAAAAGGATCTTGGCAACCCCTGTGCCTTTCAGGCCCAAATCGGTTGCAAATATTAAATGAAATTAACACAGTAGTTCTTTGTTTCAACATTAATTGGTTGAAATTTGCTCAGCTGTAAGATAACTTTTTTTACAGACACAAAAAGACTGGCAAGTGAAGCTACCGATCAAAGCAAAAACTGGAGATGAAATCAAACTAGAGGCCGCACTTACTGATACTCTAACTGGAGAAACGGAAATCGGTTTCTCTCTGACCAGGATTGTCTCTGATCAGATTAGACTAAGATTTTTACAGACTTCTGGTGTGTTAGCTTTTGAACCAAACTTCCCTTTCATCACTCAGGTGAGTGGTATATTAAAGAAAAAAAAAACTGATGGTTCTTTCAGTTGTTATATAAAGGGCAGGTCTCAGAACTATGTTACGTCTCAATATGAAATCAAAGGGTGCACATCTCAAGGAAGTCAGTACTGAAGAAATTGTTGCATATTTCTATCACAAATCAAGAATCAGGACAATTAATTAATAATATTTTTGCAGGCAGAAGTGTTGCTTTGGGCGAAGATAGAAGAGAAGCCTATTGGAATATGGGCGAAACATCGGTTTATAACAAACCATTAACGCAATCTCAACCCGAAAACCTAGTAGTTTGCAATCAGAACAATTCTGAGATTTCTAATTTCTCCTAATGACAAATCAAATGCCCTTGACTTTACCTCTGTGCAAATTCTTTGGCGTTAACAATTATTTTGTCGATATTTGTATACTTATATTAGTTAGAGAACATATTCCAAAAGGAAACTCGTTAATTTCTAAAACAGAGAAACATAAGGATACGCAACCTATTATTTCTCAAACTGTTACATGCTCCAGAACTTTTCAGGTGATATTTGCATAGAAGTGTCATACTCTCAGACTTTTGATCGAGTATTCTGTATTGATTAGAATACTACAAACTATCTACTATCCTCAATCCGCGGTTTAGAATGCGAACAGATATTTGATTGGCGTATAATCTTAACGGAAGTTAGCAAAGACTCTGAGCCCGTCACTTTTTTTTGCTCTTTATAGAAGTTGTATCTATTACAACTTAGGGAAATAATGTGTAATGTCAAACTTAAGGAACATAATTGTATTATAGAAATGTTATGTTTGATATAATGGATATTGGAAGCATTGGCTCACTCTATTGTTTGTTATTTGCAGCGTAGTTGTGGTATTACAGGGTGTACGATGAGTTAGAACATTTTCAGATTGCTTTTAAAAGAATCTGTTTCCCAAAAAAAACACTTAAATTACGCTATAAACCGTGTATCAAACAAAATTCATCATCCCGAAGAGCGCAATTTCATATATACCATGCGCATAGTATTCATGGTTTAATGACATCTTCATTTAACGATTTTGAAATGTAGATATTTGAGCTTACATCTGCAACAACTTTTCTTTCACTTCTGCAATAAATTTATTCCATATGTTACTAGATATCAGCAGAATACATTGACAACAGGAATTTACCAGAAGAGCTACTGACTAGAGCAGAATTAGAAGTAAGTTTGGCCTACCAAACATACACTGATGACGATTGGAACCAGGAAATTAAAACTAAAGTTTATCCTTCAAATTGGACTGATAATTATATAACTGCTATATCTGAAAGCTTGGATAAATTCCGTTCAATTGGAGTGCTTGAACTGCTTGTAAGTTTATCTTAAATGTGCTTTACATAAAGTATTAGAAAAATTTATCTTAAGGTATGGCAAAACAAATCATGTGCCGCAAGGATTCCTTTAAACCATTGTCCATTGTTTGAATGAAAAAAAAAATTTAATGTGTATTAAATGAATGTTTAAGTAAATATGAACTAAATGTACTTCATTAACTTAAGGGCCTCAGGTTTACTCAAAATTTTATACATTAACAATTCAACAAATACTTCCTTATTATTATTAATCACTTATTACATATACAACTTTTTAGCACGTGCAAATATTCCGAGTCCTGTTTTCACTGCTACGGGAAAGATTAGAACTAATATTAATATAATATATAAGATATAAAATAAATAAATACAGGAATAAACATTAATAAAAAACTAATTAAATTCTGAAATATAAAAATAGCTATTAATAAATAGCATTAATTTATTTAATTAATTTATGATTTTTTTTAAATTTTTACAAAATTTAATGTGGGTAATCGCCATAAACTAAATGTAAACCATAAACCTTCCAAAGGCAGGGGTTAGCTCAGTGGTAGCGCGCTCTGCTGGCATGCAGATGCCTGGGTGCCAGTCTAGGCAGTGCTGTCCTTAGATTTTCTCTTTCTAGGAGCTTTGACCACTCTCTGATAGGCAGTGTGGCTGTACGAGAGTACGCTACACTGAAGGGTTCCGCTCGGGGAATTGGGGCTAAGATGAGAATCTTTGATGTCCTCGTCGCTTTGTGGTCCCCCCCCCCCCATTATTATTTATGAATAATATAAAACTAGACATTCATAATTAATATTTTAGACCATTCGATTGAGAAGAAAATCCACAGTTAATTGAAGCTTTTGTTGAGTATGTCATTTACAATATGAAACAGAGATTTAATTTGAAAATGAAAATGCAGCTTTTTCAAGTGTTTTTGAAAGTTGTTAGCTTCTATTTTTTTTTCTATTATTTGCAATATGGAATTTGGCGAACTTTAGCAAAACTCGCTCACATTAAAATGATATGCTCAAATCCGAAATTCCCTGCACAGGTCGTATGAATTCGGCCTTGGAAACATCAAATTTTTTTGTTTAGAATGTTACTAGCCCATTCCAATCTGAGCAATATTTAGATAGTTATTAGCCCATTCCAATCTGAGCAATATTTAGATAATAATAGCCCATTGCAATCTGAGCAATATTTAGATAGTTACTAGCCCATTCCAATCTGAGCAATATTTAGATAGTTACTAGCCATTCCAGAGCCTAGCCATTCCAATCTGAGCAATATTTAGATAGTTACTAGCCCATTCCAATCTGAGCAATATTTAGATAGTTACTAGCCCATTCCAATCTGAGCAATATTTAGATAATAATAGCTCATTTCAATCTGAGCAATATTTATGTAGTTACTAGCCCATTCCAATCTGAGCAATATTTAGATAATACTAGCCCATTTCAATCTGAGCAATGTTTCCTCCCAGTTGAACATCTTTCTCTTTCATACATTCTTCCTCTCTAACCCATGAGAGCTGTAATTGTAGTTAGTCACCATTTCCACTTGATTTTGCCGATTCTAAAGAGCATCCTCACTAAACGTTTATCTGCACGTATAACTAGCGATTGTTTTATTTCTATGAAGCAATATCGCAAATAGCTCAAACATGAAAATGCTTTCAGTATTATTTTGGGATTGGTTTGATGGTTTCGGTCAAAATCCGTCAAACAGAAGTTGAGACTTTTCAGTGAATGTATTTTCAGTTTTTCAACAAAAACGGCTCCAAAAATTTTCTTTACCAAAGACACTCTGTCACTTTTATTTAAACATTTTTCAAGGAACTTATTTTCCAGGAATGTTGGAACACCCAACATTTCACTAAAGTGCCACTTCAATACAACTTACATTTCTAGCAACTATAGAATATTGATATCTAATTAAATGTATTGCTAGAATTATAATTAGAAGAAAATAGGTTCACAGGAAATAGTAATTAATAGCTTTCTGAGTTTTTGGAAATTTCTCGAAAATAGCTTCTAGGTTTCCTTTAATCTTGAAATGATACTGCACATATTATTATATATAAACCTGTCGTGTTGAAATATATTTCTGAAAAAATTAGTTTTAAGAGGCTTCTCTATACATTTAGAATTACTATAGCAGAAAGTATGGTCTCAATTTGTTTTAATTGAATACAATACTTCGACAAACATATCCAATCTCTTCCGCAGAACGCCCCGGATACTTCAGAGATTCGTACCCTCAACGACTTTTCCTGAACACACAATCCTTCTAAATTTGTTGGTCCCACAATGTTGGATAAAATCCCAGATCTTCTAAATTATTCTCGAAAAGTAATAGTCTTGCGGTTTTGCAACCAAGAAGTTGGGCGAACGCCTGAATCCGGTTGAAGCACCGCCAATAACTTTGATGAAATAAAATTGATTTTAACATTATGAAATAACTTGGATAGTAAAATTTCTGAACCTTATTTACAGCCTTTTTTTTTATTTTGCATTTATTTTTTTATTCTTGTAATTATATTCGCTCCCAACGTTTCGACACTACACGTGTCATTGTCTAGGGATTTTTTTTTTCCTTTTGCTTTTACAATACTGAAATTAAGTTAAGAAATATACAATAAATTTTTATAATATGTAAAATGTATACAGAAAATTTAATTGTCCGAAAGTTATAAATTTACCAACCTCTGTTATTTGTTTGATGTGTTATGTTGATTTTAATTATAACCAACTATAAGGCCTCGTTTTATTTTTAATTATAATTTTAAATTTGTAACACTGATGTGTTACAATCATTTAGTATGTGGTTAATTTATTAAAAGTGAGTCGCCTTATTAATTGTATTAATTATGTGAGATGTGGTTTTTCTCACATAATTGAGTTTTCTTTAAAATTGAAGTTTCTATGGCCTGTAATAAAATGTTTAATATATATTATTTGTTAATAAACTGGATTTTACTTATATATAGTTTTTTAACATAAAACATTTTTTGTTTATTATCCAAGTAATAATCAAAATAACAAACAGCCAAAAAACTTCAACTAAAATCAATGAAATAACATTCAAAATAATACTTCAGAATCCTAATATAATGAAATTTTAAACCGTAAACATAACAATAATAAACCATACTTTGCACTGTACTGTCCAAAATCTGATGTTTACTCTGCACGCAGTTCTATTAAATGTCAACTTCGCAATTATATGTCATTAAAAGTTAAAATTAGTGCGCAAGTTTTGATGTATTTGCCCAACTTCTGTTTTTTTTTTTTTAAATAAAAAAGTAATTCTCTCCAAAATTAAATAATAATTGCATGAATACAGATAAAGCCTCCACTTGGCAGTAGGCGTCTTAAAATCATGGCAGTGATGTATGTTGATGGGAGGCAGGTGGCCACAAGTTACCAATTCTGCAAGACAACACGTAGAGAACTGTCGCCAGCACCGCATATAAAATTATCATCTTCAACTTACAATCCAGTTTTGGGAGAATATGCAGTATTCCACATACATGTTGGACAGAAAATCTCCAAAATTTATTATATTGTCAGTATCATATTTTCATTGAACAGTTGTTAACCATTAATTTTATAATCATTATGTTGGTAGGTAAATACCGTTTTTACTTCCTCTTACTTCTCTAGTAGAAAATATTGCGATTGCTTTAAATTGTAAAAATTAATTCGCTAAAAAAAACTTTAGCGAATGGTTTATATGTATGCGTGAACAAAATATCTCAAAAATTCATTTTTACTTTAAACATTTTTCTTGGGGTTGATTTCTTGGCATTTTTCTTGTTTTTTTTGTGGGAACTGAGGGATTGGGCTGAGGGTTCGTCAGCCTTTTCTCTAAAGTGCTGCTAATTTTAAAACATTGTACGGTTGTGTTTACTACAAAAATTAAGAAGACACACATTTAAATATGAAAGTGGGATTTTAAATTATGAGTTTTTAAATTTTTTGTGATTTCCTTAAAAAGGCTTTTAGGATTTTTCTAAACTTCATTCATACTATACATTTATAAACCTGTAATTTTTATATGAAACTTTTTCGACTAATTGTTATTCTAGAGGAGTTTTGGCTTTCTAAGACTGCCTGAATAGGACCACATCGTCGGCAAATTGTGACATAATTAGTTCTTTTTTGTTATTAACGCTTGAACCCTTAGAGTTATTTTCTCCAAAAAAAAACTAATTATGTTACTAATGTACAATATAAACAAAAGTAGGCTTAAGCAGTCCCCTTGTAACACCTCCTTAGTAATATCAATTTCAGCTTTGTGGGTTTCATTTTTTAAAAACATACCCGCAATATCATATAATTTTGTAATTATCCTTATTAATTTTCCACTGATTCCTACCTGGTATAATCTGTTCCATAATTTATCTTGATCAATAGAATCAAATGCCCTTTTAAAAATCAATGAAAACGCCTAGAATATAGTTTTTTTTAAAAAAAGTGCGTGTGCATGGCCAACATGACATTGAGCGTAAAAAGATGGTCTTGATAGCCTTGATTTTTCCTAAAGCCCGCCTGCTCTTCTGGTATGACATTATTCTCTTCTGCCCACTGGGATATTCTATTTGCTAACATACCGTTGAATAATTTACAGATATAATTAATTAGGGCTATACCTCTATAATTCTCAGTGTTATCCCTATCTCCTTTTTTTTTTATATAAAAGGGTTAGTATTATTTTGGACCAGTTTTTGGGGAACAGTTTCATATTTCTAGAATTGTATTGAATAAATTTAAGTAAATAATGTTCCCATTCTTGGAGTTAAATGCTTGGAAACTTCGTCTTGCCCCGCAAATTTATTATTTTTGCAGTTTTTTATTACCAGCTGTAGTTCCCCTAGATCGAAGTTGCGGCCTAAAAAGGGATCAGAAACAGAATGAAAAGTGTAAAGTGATGCGACTCTTGGCCGATAGATTGCATTACATGTATCCATTTATTTATATCAATGTTATCTGGTTGAAAAAATTTCATCCTAAAACATTTAACAGTATACCAGAACTCTTTATTGTTTTTAATATTTGAATATTAATTTATTGTTTTTAATATTTTAATTATATATATAGAAATTAAATCATTTGTATATATATTATTCTCATTCTTAAGACATTTCTTTTAATAATTTTTTTTTTTACTGTAAATAATCTTGAAGTAAATCAAGGCTGTGTACATCTTTTTTTTGTATAATTTATATTTGGACGTCACCTGCTTTTTCATGTTTCATGTTTTGTTTTTAAGATCAGCATTATACCAAACTTGTTTGTTTTTATCTCGTGCATTATTATCGCTAACACTAATTTGTAATTTTAATAACATTCCGCAATTTACTACAGATTTATAAATGGCTAATAGAAAGTTAGAATTTAAAACTTCTACATTTTTACTATTGTTATAATATACTTTATAACTAACTATTGTTATAATTGTATTCCACCTTATTACAATCCCATTTAATTAATTCACTGTGTTCAGACTTGATGTTTTGTCTGAGACCCTTTCGTCAATATTATCGGTAAAATATAGTGATAGAGCATCTAAAAGATGATTTGAATGTTCCAAATGTTGATAATTTCAAAGTCATAAGTATCACTTAATCTTAACATATCAACCCATACTAACTAAATCGATACTACTACTACTACCGTTCTTAGAAACATAAGTAAAGTTACCAGGCGTGTCAGAAGGGCCCCTTCCATTATATACAAACATATTACGCGACTCCATTGTTTCTACAAGTAACATCCCCCTGTGGTTAATTTCCTTATCTAAAACACATCTCTCACCACTCAAATTTAGGCCTACCAAAAAATCGTCCTCAAAGCTATTTAAATTTCCGATTTTACTGTTAAACTCTCTACATATGATTTTATGTACATTACTAACAGTGTTTACTTCTAGATTATGCAATAAGTATTCTAATGTTTCTATCCAAATTTCAATATCTGCGGTTGGCAGCCAATAAAAGTTACCTACAATAAACTTTTCATGTTCAATGCTAAATTTTACAATGATATACAAGTTATTAAATTCAAGTAACTCTACATTATTTATTGATTTATGAATTAAAATTAATAGGCCACCACTCGCGCGGCCTTTTGTGTAAGGGGAAGTATTGTGTGCAAATTTTAAAAATTGAGTATTCACCTTTTTTTTTACAAATTAAAAAACTGATTTTGTAGACGGTGAGTAACGGTAATTGCGAGACAGTGGGCACGTTAGATGTGCATGAAGGCAGTATAACTACATTAGCTCTGCCAGTCTCCAGAGACACAGCAGTGCCCATGCTTACGCTGGTGGTTTTCGGCATTGCCTCAGATGGACAGCTGGTATCCGATATTCTACGGTTGCCATTGCCATGTCTATATTCATATCAGGTCAGTGAACTACTTCCATAAATTACATGAAGTTATTAGCTTATCAAAAATGGTTTATCTATAGATAACTTGAATTAGTCAGTTTTGGCTAGCTGAGGCAGTTAGTTCATCTTTTAAATAACTGTTTTACTGATGTGAAAATGATGATTTACTGTCGACTCTCAAAGGCCTAATACAATTGACACTAGACATTATTCTGGCTCTGAGAACAGAGGTCCCTCCACTGTAGAGGGTCATCCTGAACCGACCTTTCTTTCGAGGCTCATATCATCCGTTTCCATTTTAGAAGACATCGTCTCAAATTTGCCGGTAACCGGTTTCATTTCTCCTGTTAAAGACCCGTATATATAAGTGCAAAATTGATATTTGTTTGATAATTATTTATAGTTAAGTGCGTGCTACTATTTCCATCCACGATATCTAATTTGGTAATTGGACATTAAGCCGTCAGCAAAAAATTGGCATTGCTTTACTGAGTTTACTTTTGATTACAAGGTCATTTTAATAAGCCAATGCCACTTGTGCAATGAATAAAAATTTGATACATATATTTATAAAGTGATTACTGCCTAAGGACTAAAGTAATGCATGATTTAATAGCGCTACCGCCCATCACGGACCCACCCTGGATTTCAAGAAGACTCCACTCTTCTCTACTCTGTACATTAGTTTTCCAGCTCGGAGCTCAGTCAGCTATTTGGAATCCCGTTCGAGACACCGACTCCTTGATCTTCCGACCCGTGCTCCTTCCATAGCTTTTTGCAGGACTCAACCTGTTCAATTTTATACATTTTTCGATAGGGATCTCTCCATAAAGCGCATTCAGCTGCCTATTATGCCAGACCTCCAACGATTACCTTCCCTTACTGCCCAAAGATTTTCTTTAAAATCTCCCTCTCAAAGATGCCTAGTGGAAGCTCATCTGTCTTATTAATTACCAAGTTCTACGATGAATAATTTGATACTAGCCTTATTAATGCCATATAGAGCTGAGTTTTCGTTGATTTCGTTGATTTTCGAATATTTAGATCCTGAAATTCCGTATTAGTTTTGGTTGACTGAAGAAAATACTCTTCTTCTTTCGTGGCATACGGTCCTCGAAGGACCTTGGCCTCCTCGACTGACAGTATTCTCCGATCTGTTTCCACGTAGATACTATGCTTTGCCGATGGGTAACTTATGCTTTGCCAGAGAAAGAACGATTTCCTTGAACTGTTGTGTTGAAAGCAACTAGTCTAGAACCAGAGTGTCCAAAATAAAAGATCCTGGTCTCCCATGCTGGGGCGTGGATGATAACCCCACCTCGGAGGAAAGCAATTGTTAGGAAATGGAAAGAAGATTAAAGTAATACCAATGATAATAACACTGAATCTTCTTTTTGACTCAACCCAGTCTTGAAAAAGTTGCAATATATTAATTTCATACAATTGTATAAAATGTGCATTATGAAATATTTATTATCAGAGAAAATGCTGTTACGCTCAACAGGTATAAATCTAATACAGATGGAGTTATCGTTAAATCGTGGTAAGGATTTCAAAGGTGATATTGTTGAAGTGATAGTTAGCGGAGACGAGGGTGCTTATATTGCAGTCAGTTCTACACGCCAACTTGCTTACACTATGCAAACTGGTAACGTTATTACAGTCGACAGAATCACCGAGGCAAGTTTCAAACACCTACCGGAAATCAGGTAAGAATAAAAGCTATGATTAGTAAATTGGAATAATGAGCTGTAAATTCAGTTCCTTCTACTTTGTACCCCTCATGTATCTTTTTGTTGATTCTTCGAATCTGTCAGGGAGGGATTTTCAGGGAGCAAAGTGATTTTCTGCTAACATCTACAGACACTTTGAAGTACCAAACTCCCCTCCCTGTCGTCGCCCTTACTTCTTTCTTTCAATGGTGATCAGGTCAGTAGCGTACTGGACTTGTATGCGAAGGTCGCGGGTTTAAGTCCAGGTAGCGCTACCCTAGGACCTTCTCGCCCTAGCAGCCTCTACAGCTCACTGTCCGCTGATGGGCAGAGATTGCTGTAACGAGAAAGAACACTGCCCGGAAGTGCACTGAGGAGGTTCCAGACGCCAGTGACAACAGATGCGCTTAAAAAAAAAAATTCATACGTACACTCAGCTAGTGACCACATTGGCTTATAGCTACCTCTATCGCAT
Organism: Triatoma infestans; assembly: GCA_011037195.1. Taxonomy (NCBI): domain Eukaryota; kingdom Metazoa; phylum Arthropoda; class Insecta; order Hemiptera; family Reduviidae; genus Triatoma; species Triatoma infestans. The sequence goes on from JAAEAF010002081.1 coordinate 81,279, forward strand.
AATGATGCACACGAGACACATAATAGCAAAAGCAACCAGAGCCGCCTTTTCCAAATATTGTGCTGAGATTTGGCTCTGTGATTTCATCACTACCACAAGCTTTATTAGCAAGCCTAAACCTTAAGAACTGTTGCTGAACCACAGCGACTATACGCATGATTATCTAAGATGCAGCTCTATAATTTTAGAGTCGAGGCCTATTTCATGAACAAGCTTGAAATATATTGATGGGTGGCCTGTAAGCATTTAGGTTAATCTTGCTCTGGAACTTCTAACGCACTGAAAATATGAGGCGATCAATTGAGAAAGTCAGAAGTTTTTTCGAAAAATCAACCAAAAGATGCATGCAACTTCGTTAGATTCATTAACTGAATCTGTATTTTGGCAGATGGGTGAATAGAATCATAAGACCGCATCAGAGCAATGGTCCTAGAGCTGTGAACTATTTTCAGACATCCAACTATGCTTTCGATACAGAGCACAGTTTTCAACACGCTGGTCTTCTTCTTCTGACTGATTTAAAACAACATGATAATCGAGGTATATTCCAAATTCATATACACAGGGTTGGCCGATACGGTGGACATAAGGACATCAATTGCTATTATGCTATATTTATTAAATAATTATTTTCTTAACTAGCAAAATAAAACGATTTCAGATCATAAATTTTGTTGATTTTTTTTTTTTTTTTTTTACAAAAAATAAGTGCATTGCGTGTAAATTCATTAGTTCAACTTTGACCGACGCTATATTCAGAAGTGATAGGAGTTGCTGTTTTTGCTACAAATTATTTTATTGTTCAATTTTTGAGTATGCAGTTTTTTAAATTAACAGAAAACTTGAAGAGAAATCATCGAAGAACTGTTGGGGGCCGCATTTTCCCCCCAAAAATGAGTCAGATGCGTAATATTCCCCTGAATTCTTCAATAACTTGATAAAAAATTCACAGAAAAAATGCAATTTAGATTAACGAAGATTAAAAGTAAACCTTCATTGTTGATTTTGAAATAGTATTTATTTAGTGTTACTAAATTTCTACATTATTCGACTCTTGAAAGAAAAATTAATAATAATAATACTTTATTAAGGTAAATACAAAAATGAAGAAATGACAAAAAAGAATTAGAAGCATGGCATAAGCCATCTGCTTGAGAAAGAGAAATTGTTGCGATTATGTGAGATTTTCGAAATTGAGTTTTCAAACAGAAAATTGATTTACAAGTTTTGATGTCCTGTGAGTATGAAAGAAATGTTTTTAGAGAATAATGTGTGTATAATTTGTTATTTGATAATAATTTGTTTTGTGTGTGTGTGTGAGAGAGAGAGAGAGAGAGAGAGAGAAACGGGCAAGGGAGAGTGAAAGAAAATAACATAAAAACGAAAATGCAGAAAAATGAAAATCCATTAACCAAAAGTGCTACTTTACTGAATAATTTCTCCGTTTTTTCGGAAACCGCTCTTTGAACCTGGTGTACTATCAATGTTAAGAATGTTGGATGTTGGCTTTAGAGGAATGATTATAATTCCACCTGGGGGGGGTGTTGGTGTACTGGTTACGAGAATGGACTTGTAAGTGGGAGGACCCCAGTTCGAGTCCAGCGTATAACTGCTAAATTTTATATTGGTATGAAAAATGTTAGTAAAGTAGGTGCTTCCGCCCCGTCCACGACACCTAATTTGGTAGTTGGACGTTAAGCCCGCCTGAAAAAATGGCATTCTTTACTTTATATTCCACCGGGATCTAAAGATCTTTTGTGGGTCCATTAGGTGTTAGTACGGTACGCAAAAAATTTTTTTTTTTTTACAATGCCTCCAAAGCTGCCATTCGGCTTCTTGCTGCCCAGTAGAGATAGCCACTGCCATCTACTGTCTTCTTCAGTAAAAGAATTTCTAATGCCCTCTAGAGCAGGACGCACGTCAAGGTGAAGGCCCGTCATGTCTTCTCCATTGCAGAGGAAGCGGTTGATGACCTGGCCACCCCCTATTCTGGACAGATGCTTTATCAGATAATCGTGGCCAGTTGTGAGTCACAGCATCCTTACGTTGGAGGGTCATCTGGTTGTGGTAATCAGGATCCATTTTTTGCCAATTTATCTGCTTCTTCATTTCCATGGATTCCACAATGTGCTGGAATCCACTGGAAAGCCAGCAGTTTGCCCGAATCCTTAAGATCCAGAATTGCTTCCCTGCAGTCAAATATATCCAAAGATTCCGTATTGCAGGAACTTAAAACAGCTTTAATGGCCGGCTGGGAGTCAACAAAGAGTACAGCCTTCATTTCGGAGAGTGTCCTAATCTCATCTGCACTAATGGCCCTAATCTCACTGTCAAAGTTGGTAGCCACCTTATCAACTGGGATAGACAAGTTAAAGGCAGCGGAATACACGCCGGCACCCGCATACCTTGTCGCTCCCTCGGCCGACCCATCAGTAAAGACATGTAGCCATGGAGGGGAAGGAAATCTGGAGTGAATTGTCTTTAACGCTATAACTTTTAATTCAGCGTGGGAAGTTGTATTCACATTCACTTCCTCGACTAACGAGAGATAATTCTCTACGTGTCCAATTCCTCTTGATTCTAGGGTTTTAGGGAAATACTCGCGATTATTAAAATACAGTCCCCTATCTTAGCCTAAGCTTTCAACGTGGGTTAGAAAACTAAACTTTGATTTTAGACGTGCTAAAAGTGGCTTATACAATTGCCAGTAGGGTATCTCGATCCTTTATAGACGCTCACTGAAATTAAATGCGGCAATTTCACGGCGAGCTTTGAGGGGTTTAATATTAGCCTGTAATTCCATAGCCGTTACGGAGGTAGTTTTAGGGGTTCCAGTAATAATTCTAAGTGCGCTGTTCTGAACGATGTCAACCTTTCTGGTAGAGGTGCAAGAAGCAGTGATCGTGAGCTCCGCTCGATATTCTAGTACTGGCCTGACATAACATTTATAGGCAAGTGCGAGCACATCATGAGTAGCTCCCCACTTTGTCCCCGTTAGCCTATTAAGCAGACTCAATCTTTTCTGGCCCTTCCTAGAGATCTCATCCAAATGCTTGCTCCAATCTAACCTGGTATCTAGCTTGACTCCCAGGTAAGTAGCAGCGTCGGTACGCAGAATGTAAATAGTTGTCTTAAACAGTTATTGAGTGTTTGTGATAGTGAGCTAGACTTTGCCCATTGGTTCGATAAGCCATGTAGTTGTAGACCATATTTGTATTGTGTGAATGCTGGAGTTGTCAGTGTAAATGTTGTTGGTGTTGTTATGCTGGAATACCTGCAGGGACGCCATGATACCAGAAGAAGCGACTAGTCCACTTTCCCCTAGGGGATTGTATGAGTATTAAATATAATAATTTATTTCCTTTAGCTGCAATAGATAGCGCCGATACCGAAGATATGGATATGGGGCCGATTCGAGATAGAGAAACAAAAATTTTATTTTGTAGAGTTAGTCTGTGCATTTAATGAAATGTGTCACAGGTCTTAAGGCAAACAAATTTAGGTTATTAGGATAGTTGGAATTAAACTTGAAAAGCAAGGAAGCGAACATATCGGTGTTTTAGAATGTAAACACGGTGCGGGTATGATAACTGAAAATTTCCGCAGGATGGGAAGCATAATGTAGTTCTGAGTACAGATTTATAGATATATATAAGGAAGCACTACAGCATTGCTCAAAAGTTGGTTATTAGGTATATTGGGCGATTTGTCAGGGAGTCTGCGAACTTCATACAGTATGTCTTAGAAAGTAAAAAAAAATAATTTGTTTAGGTATCATAATATTGCAGGTTTTTTATTTTTATTTTTGTACTAGAAGATTAGCAGTTTATTTGTTTATTATGCTCTTTCATTAGCAAGCAGTATTGTTAAATAGACTGGTGTACTGGAGCAGAAGGCAGTCTCCCCTGTTTTCTAGATGACCGTTGCTACACTCCACAACAGTATTGTGATGGAATCAACCATTGCAGTGATGGCACTGATGAAACCAATTGTGAGTACCATTAAAACCTCAAAAATTAGGCAAGTTCTGTGTATATACAATTCGCAATTCTGTATATACAATTCGCAGTTCTGTGTATATAATCGCTTCAGGCGGGGTTGCGGGTCCAAATTCCGATCAGGTAGATCGTGCACGAAGGCGGGTAGAAAACATAATTTACTATATATTCCTCATATCAAATAAAATTCAAAGCAATCGAAACCAGTACCATAATACAGCACAGCTGGACTTTTGTTTTTGATATACGTACATTCCTGCACAATAACAATAGGATTTGTTCACTGCTATCCACCTTTGGGACACCCCTTTATCAGTCTTTTCACTGCTCTGAAAGATTCTGGGTTTTTCAGGGCTTCAGTTTTATTTGAGCGTATTTCTTACTTTGTTAGAGAACGATCTGCTCGGGTACCGGTGTATTTACTTCTTGTATTTAAACTATTTTAATTGTTTTTTGCCCGTATTTCGAACTTATGTAGCAAAGATTTCAGATATAGGAGTGTTTCAGAAAAAGTGTTTTTGAATGTCAGGTGTCTCATTTATAGAAAGGTAAAACTACAAGAGTACAAAATTTTAAAACGGTAAATTGATACATTACTAGTTATGTTTGTCATTGCATAAAAAAAAAAAAAAAAAATACAAATTCAATTGGCAATGCGAACAAGTGTTTTATATAAATATAAAGCGTATTTTAAACAGTGAATTAAACATTAATTACTTTTTGAAGAAACTGGTATATTTCAGGTGTTGGTGAGCAGCAAGATGTTTATGAATATCTCTTCTCCAGGGTTAGTCGCACAAGTGTAAGTTATTTTTTATTTTTTAATAAAAAAAAAAAATGAAGTAGGATCAAAAAAGAATAAATTATCATCAGCCAACTTTATAAATAAAAGAATCTTATATTACAGAAAATTTAACGCCCTTCCCAAAAATTATTTCAACATTCTCAACTTGGACACCTAAAAAATGTAACTTTTTTTAAACATAAAATAAATGATTAGATAGTTTGATAGATTATTATTATTATTATTTTTAATATTGGTGACTAACTGTAATATGGGTGACTAACTTATTATCATTTGATTTTTTTTAACTCATAGGGATGGTTTCGACACTACTCCTAAGGCTAAGTATCATCTGTAGGCTGTAAAAATGACTTAACGAATACTAACAGTATAACAAGCCCTCGGTAATAACAGCATAACATTTATTACCTCATTCATCAGGACTAAAATTAATAAAACATTTTTAGGAAATGTTAACATCTCACTGATGTTATATCCATTGTTTACTGTTATAGTTACTGTTTGATGATGAAGACGGTGACTGGGGATGGGTTGAAATAAAAAAAAATGATCATGAAGGACCAGAATTTGAACTCATCACGGCGCCAAAAATGGCAGACATATGGTATTTTAATGCCTTCAGTGTCAGTGCAGCAAATGGATTGTCAATACTCTATGAACCAGTTACTGTACGTATGTTTCACCATATATATAATTAACAAGTAAAAATCAAAAACTCAAAAAATTATTATTTTTTAATTCTTCCCATAAATTTATGAATGCAAATTTAAATTAGCGGTAAAAGTAACCACACCTTTCATTCTATGTTAATGTGTATTTGCTTGGTACAGCAGTAATTTCTTTATATCCACACTTCGCCCTTATTATGAATTTTTAGGGGAAAAATTGATAGGAGTTTTCTTGACAATATGTGATGTTAGTTAGATACAACTCTAAACTGCCAAAGTTAGTTAGGTATTGCTAGAGGTGCAGCTATATGGTCGACATTCAGAGATGCTGGTGTGTCCTAAGATCTAATATAATGAATTGTCTTCCACCACCTCTGGACAACTTCACTTATCTTGACTCGTTTCATTCTTTAGTAAAAATAGCAAGTTGAATGCTTTTGTCAAGTAGAATTGTGATAATTGAGTAAGTCTGTGAGTATTTCTCACTAGTTTTTTTGATTTAAAGTCTCATTCTGCCTGCAGTAATAGGGCTTGGAAGGGCAGCTCTAGTCCAAGATGTCGTAAGTAGCGAGTAAAAAGTTATGCTCCACCTGAAAATTCATACGCCTCCACTTACTGTAATTATTACAATTATATGACAAAACTACTTCAACTTGCTATTTTTACTAAACGATTCTCTCCCCCTACTGTGCTCAGTCCCTTCGAGGGACTACCCAATCCCACCCAGTAAATTTCGCTTGGAAGGTCGTGTGTGTAACTCGGTGAAACTTATATTTCCAATGACAATTGGATTTCGAAAAGTTGACACAATCGCAAAACTTGCTCTGACAGAAATATGATTAAGTAAAAAAATCAAAATTACTCAGTACCAACCAGAAATAATGTCTACTACGCTTTATGCAGTATTCAACAGAACGAGGTTGGACAGCTACTCTGTCTGGTCCAAAAGAGTGCCACCGCGGAGAACAGTTGGGACTTATTCTAGTAATGTCTAACCATGATTCCAGTAAAGCTTTTGTATTAGTCACTCTGAAGTCTTCGCCGTTATATAAATTTGTTCAAGTGGGTAGAGATGGTGTGATTTCCAGTTATAATGCTACGCTTACTTCAGGAGAAAGGCACGTATTAGTATATGTAAGTAGACAAACTTCATATTTTCCAAATAGAAACGTTTTTATCGAAAAATATGTTTAGATTCAACAATTTCGAATAGATTGCTAGTGGAAAACAGAAAAGAATAGATATCCCCATTGTACCTCAAGTGGAAAGAGGACCTGTAACGGTGACTGTTGTGGCTTCCGCCCAGGCTGGTTACGCTATTACATCCCATACTATCATGGTTATAGTAAGTTATAAATTTTATATTTTTCTTTTGCACGTTAATTTGCTGCAAGCATCACGATTTTTGAATGCAACAGTTTATAACATAAAATGGTTCCTGGTGAACTATAACATTTTAAGATTGGGTTATGAAGAAATTTGATGAGGATCGGTTAAGAAAGAAACATTCAATTATCCCAACGTTTCGACAGAGTTTCCTCTCTTTATCAAGGCTTTAATCTAAAAAACAATACAATGAGGAACCCAATGCATTAATAATATTGTAAATTGCAGAATAATAATAATAAATAACAACAAAAATTAAATAAAAATAATATTCAACATACATATAGAAAGTTGTGAAGATGTGGAGAAAGAATTTTTAAACATACACATTTGTTACAACGCAGAAACATAAAAAAAAAAAAATTAAAAATTACTAGTGTCTTGTCTTAAATAATCATCTACAGAAATGAAAGTGGGTTGAATAGGTAAAGAAATGAAAGGGATTTGAGGAAATTTTTTGGGGTGGGGTAGGTGAAAGGGAATTCTAGGTTATGTTTTGAAAAAACCGTTATGCAGCTCGTACAAATGATTGGTATCATTACGAAAATTAACAAAATTTTTTTTTTTTATATATATATATCATTTCTAATATATTTATTTTTTTTTCTGTTAGTTTCTTTTGCTAGTATTTTTGTATTTGGAAAAACCCAATTTATGATTTTTTTCCCCTAAAATGTTTCGTCAATGCAGTCATTTTTATTTCTGCAATCGCATTGGTACATTCTGTTTTTTAAGTATTGTGTAGACTGAGCAACTTAAACTGCTGGACATTATGTACAGTCTATATGGTAAACGAGGTTTGATGTAATTTGTTGGGAGTAGGGTCTTTAAGTTTGCTGTATAATTTGTTAATAGTATTAGTGCATTTGTGGGATAAAATAATATTAGAGCGTCTGAAAATTTTAGAGATTTTCTCTGACAGTTTGTTAATGTATGTAAATGAAATGTATTTAGGAGGTTGGTCAACAGAAATATGAGGAGAATAAGTTAGCTGTTATCCTAATGTCTTGTGTTGGTGAGTGTAGATGACAGTATTTTATTAAGTGTTCTATTAATGAGGTGTTGTGGATAACCATTGTTAGAGAAAATTGTAGAAATTCTTTTTTTATTGTCCTGATGAAATTTAGGATGACTAAGGAAAAGATGCGTCTGAAAAAAGGTTTAAGAAAATTGATTTTTTGGGAATATGGGTGTTGGGATTTGAAATGAAGATATGGTCGGAGCGTATGTTTTTTGAGTCTTAGTAAGTTATAAGATATTCTTAACATCGTATATACATGGTTAAGTCTAGGAAGTTAATAGTATTGTTGTCTTCTAGTTAGTAAGTAAATTGTAGACAAGGATGGAAAGAATTAAATATGTCGAGAATTGTGTGTACTTGGTCAAATGGTATTGCTGTTATGGTACGTTTAGATCTGACATTTATTGCAACAAATTGCTGTCGGACACTAAGTGTCGCTAATGTAAACGATACGAAATTTGTGTCTGATATATGTAGTTCAAGTGTCAGTAACATGTGTCCTACACATCTATATACGTAGGTGTAAACACTCTTACATACAAGTTCAAACTCGCCTGACAAAAATTGTTTTAGTTAACTGACCGCCTACTTTTTATTATAGCTACATAAGTGTCGGTGCAGTTAGTTTGGGTGAGAAATGAGAGTGGGTTAAAAGAGAAGTCGAAGAATTAATCGACATATATCATAATTATGGGATATTAAAAGCAAAATATTTAAAACAATAAAGAATTTATATAATTAGCCATTTTATCAATCAACTGAACCTACTTACCCGATGCTAAAAACCGTAAAGTTACTGTAAGTCTTTCGCGCACACTAATTAGCTGTTCTGAATTTCGTGTCTTGCCTTGCATACAATAAGCCCAATTTTACTAGCTAACTTTTCGAAATGAGATGATTTCATTCTTACAAAATTTGTGAATTGTGTTGGATCCTCCAACATAAGTTCAGACATTAATTGATTGTATGCACTTTGTTTTTCACGTCTCAAAATCCACACAGAACGCTTTTTTTCTAATAACCCCAGAATAATTACGGTAGCTGCAATTTTTCTTTTTGATGCCTTCATCGTCAAATGATCGTCTGACAGTAAATGACAGTAATCTGATTATGTGCAATGATGAAATGTATAGGCCACAAGTAGCAGGTATAAACTGTTAAAACATTTGTTGCATGACACAAAACGTTGACGGTGTCGTACACATATCCATGCTACAAATATCACGTAATTTCTGTCACAATGTAAACACTGAACACAACTTACTGTCCGACACTTGACTTAAGTGTCTGAATAGAAGTGTCAGATGTAAACGTACCCTTAGGCAATCTACATATTTGTAAAAGAAAGGCAATTTAAAAGGAAGTTTGGGATAGGATTTTTCTATTAAAGTCATTCATGATAATATCAGCAAGAATTGGTCCTAAGCTACTATCATTACTGTTCCGAAAATCTGTTTATAAAATTGGTTGTTATATGTAAAATATCCTGAGTTGCTACAGTGTGTGAGTAATGTGATGAAGGTGTTCATGAGAATTTTTGTTTTATTATCTAATAAATGGAAATTAATTTTTATTAGAGCTATTGTGTCATTTATGGGAACATTTGACACAAATAAGGAGGAGGCATCAAGGGATATGAGAATGTAGTTATCGGGGAGTTTTAAAGTTTCTAATTTCTCTTTAGGAGCAAAGGAATCTTTAATGTTGTAATTGTCATTTGAAAAATGTTCAAGTAATTCAGCTAGGTACTTGGAGATTTGGTAGGTAGGGGAGTTATTGGACGAAATAATAGGAACGTACATTTTTTTTGTTTGTAATTATTATTCTGCATTTTACAATATTATTAATGCATTGGGTTGCTCTTTGTATTATTTTTTAGATTAAAGCCTTAATAAAGACAGGAAACTCTCTCGAAACGTTGGGATAATTGAATGTTTTTTTCTTCACCGATCCTCACCAAATTTCTTCATAATATAATTCATCAACGTTCAACAAATACTTTTTTTTTAAGTTTAGGTTAGGTGTCTAGACACTTAAGCATTCAGCTCAGTCAACGATTTCAGTGGCAAAGAAGGGGCCTAACGGAAACTTTCTAGGCACTATCCTGCAATGAAATCTAATTGCTGTTTTTTCTGCCTTGAAGTTCTGTTGTACCCCTATTGGTGTCTATCGGAACATTCCTACGTCTAAAGCCCCTTTCCAGATCTATCCTTTCAAAAATTTCAAGACTGGAATTATCTAGGGAATTCTGATATACTCAAGCTTCTAAATTTTCTCTGAATGGTCACAGTCCATCAAGAGGTAATTTAGAGACTCCTGCATCTATCACAGAATTTGCAGGTGCCATGTCGCACAAGGCCCAGCCACCTCAGCTGTCCTCTGAGTCTACAATACCCCGATAGGAAACCCAATAACCTAGGCAGCCTTCTTCTATTCAAACTGATGCACGCCTTAGATCATTTCTAGTCATAGCTACTTAGAAGAGTCTTAGTATGACTCTGCCCCGAAAGAGTTTTCCAGAGTTATGCTCTCTTGGCTTCCTCTTCATTTCGAAGTTCTTCTTTGAGAGACTTGTCGCTTATCTCATCAGTACTGTGGGCCCATCAGAGGAGCCTGAGTAACATTAGAAGGCCTTGGCCTGACTCAGACATCCCAAACAAACTTTTGCCTTCTACTTCCAATACATTCCTTTAAAAATGTGAGGTAAATAAAATTATGAATACTCCAAGACATTACTAAAATTTAGGGTATAAGTTTTGGGCGTTTCTTATGTCTTCTGGTTGGATAACACAATCGCTCCTTGCAAGACAACTCACCTAATTCCTCAGTAACTGGGATGAATGTGAAATTAAAATTATAGCATATTATTTTTTAAAAAATATGATGTAAAATACTTTCCGCTAAATAAAATAAAGTTATAAATCAAAATTCTTCAATTTATAGCCTGAAGGATCTGAAATAAGGCGACACACTTCTAGACTGGTAGATTTGAGAAACCGAGCCTTTGAACAAATATATATCGATGTTGCTATTGAGGAGAATCCCATTGTGCCATACGAAGAATGGCGCCGTTTTGTGTTTGGAAGTCCAGAAGCAACTGTATTTGTTACAGGTAAATAGATCATTTGAGATTACAACATTTAAATTTTAGATTGTAACTATTTTTGTTTGTTTTGTTTTGCTTTTCAAACTCATTTATATTATAGGATCTCTGTTAGGGCCATTATTTCCTGATGGTTTGTCAAGCAAAGAATGCCTTGAAAGAGATCCAACTAAAGGTACTGACACAACTGTTCTAGAATTTGCTGTTAACATTTGGGGCCTTCATTATAAAAGGTAAATCATAAAACACTCGTCATTTCTTTACAAATACACATGAAGTACGAGATAAGTTAAATTTTACTCTACACTTTGTCCCGCTCACTATAATGTATGGCGACTGAGCTTCAATTTTAATAACGAATTGCTCACCTAGAAGTTGTCTCTAGCGGTAGGAGAAATTGAATAAAAAGTCGACCATCTGAGGGCTTAAGATTCAGTCGCCACATCAACCTTGACGAGTTAACAGGTCTCAATCTCAGCCTTGTCTCCAAGATAGCCACCCTAGCTCATCACCGTTAGAACAAGCAAGAGTTCTAACTAACCACACACTCCTCAGGCGTCCCATTCTACATCGCACTACCAGCATCACCACTCTTCGCTCGGTCACCCATCTCCATATTCTTTTCTGTGTGCAGTAAATCATAAAATATAAATTGGGTATATGATGCCAGTTTGTGTGTGCATCGTTTCTTAATTCAATCGCCTCCTACTATTAGAGAAACCTCACACCACTTTCTCTTCCTGCAATTATTCTTTGCAAAATATCGGGAATAACTACTTCAAGGGTTTTAGATAGCAGAGTGCAAGTTAGAATAGTGCCCATCAGTTCACCAAACTACAAGTGTGCGGCATTTCATTTTGGTAACGCCAGTATATTGGTGCTCCGTACAATATTATCCGCCGTATCTACCTCTTCATTTATAAGTAAACAGTAGTTTGCCACCAAACTATGAATTATTAATTTTTCATATTTTAGGTTTACCTACCAGGAAGAAAGAAAAGACATTAAAATGACTCTTGAACTTTGCAACCAGTTGTATGCGAATCTATTGTCAAGAATGGATTACGATGGAGGTTTCTTCAATTGGGAGCTCTCGCCTTCCTCTGTCTGGTATGATTCCTAATTTCAGCTAAATAAATTAAAAACATGATGTTTTATCACTGCGTTATCAAACTCTGAAAGAAAAATTTTCTTCAAACTCTTAATTTTTGCAACACAGTGTGATTATATAAATAAATATATAAGCCATTTTATTAAGTATCAGTTAATACAGATAAATAACATAATATAAATACCTAAGGATTGCACAGGCATAAATAATATTCAACTCAGCCTTAGCCTTTGGCTACCCTCGGGGCGACTGAGGTGTGTTCGATTAAAAAAAAACAAAATATTAATTATTTTTCATCAAACAAAATTAATCTTTTAAGGGAAAAATAAAAAATTAAATAAATCAAATTAAATGTAAAACAAAAACAAAAAATATAATTTACAGTTAATATTGTCCTATTCTTTTGGCAACCAGGCTTCAATATAAACATCAGACAACCTCCCTCTTCTACTCAGTCCGATCTAAAGTCACTCTTCTCCAAGTCTCACCTCCTCGTACCTTCTTCATTTCTTGATCCCACTTGGTCGACTTCTTTTCCTTCTCATTTCCATTGGTATCCAGTCTAATACTTTTTTAGTCCACCTCTGATCCGCACTTCTTACTAAGTGGCCGGCCCATTTCCACTTCTTCTTTGCTATTTATTACCCTTCCTATATCTTCTATGCCTGTTCTCTCCTTTATCCATGTATTAATTTTTTTATCTTTTCTGCTTATCTTTAACATAATTCTCTCCATTCTTCTTACCGTCCTTCTTAACCTTTCTAAATTATACTGCGTTATTGGCCAGGTTTCAGAAGCATAATTAGTATAGGTCTCACCACAGAGTTCCATCATTTTGTCTTGCTATCCATCACTATGTTCGACTTAAAGAGTTTTCTATATTTATTATAGGCTCTCCATCCTATCTCTACTGGTCTACTCCTTTATTTACTCCTTCTCCTGGCCTAGATAATTAAACTCTTTTATTTCTTCTATCTTTTTCCCTATTACTTCAATTTTCACTTCCTCATCATTGTTTATCTTCATTATCTTAGTTTTCTGAAGATATTTTTAGTCCTTTTTTACCCGTCTCCCTTATCAAATCACTATTTACTATTTCGTCCTGAGATTTCCCAATAAGAACAATATCATCAGCAAATTTCATTACATTTAATCGTTCTCCGTTGATATTAGCACCGTAATGTTCCCAGCAACAATTTTTAAATACTTGCTCTAATGCACAACCAAATAGTTTGGCTGAAGGCACATCGCCCTGCCTGAGACCCCTTCTTAATTGTACATATTTTGACTTACTTCCCAGTGTTATCTTCATTTGTGCATTCTCATAGATGTACTCAAATAGGTTTATGTAAGCTTCCTGGATCATTATCTTTCAGTGTATCTATTATAGCATCATGATATACACTGTCCTTTCAAAGTCTACAAAAAGATGGAAGAGAGAAAACTGGTATTCTAGTGCTTTCATTATCAGCTGCTGGATAACAAATATGGCATCATATGTAGACAAGTTCTTCTTAAATACAACCTGGTCTACTGGAGAATCCAAATCAATTTGATCTCTCGTTCTTCTTGTAATAATTGACATAAATACTTTATAAGTCACTGAGAGTATGTTAATCTGCCTATAATTTCCTATAACGTATTTGTCACCTTTTTTTGAATAATATTAATTTAGACCTCAACCAAGCAGAAGTTGTTTTGTTTTGTTGTTTCAAACAGGCGTTAAATAGTTGGCACAGATCTTTTTGAAGTTTCTCACCTCCCAATTTCAGTTGTTTACTTGCAATATTGTCAATTCCTCCGGCTTTACCAGATTTTCTACTCTTGACTGCAGCTGTAACTTCCCATGGTAATATTTCTTCAGCTCTCGTTTGCCTACACTCTGGAAGTAGACACTTCTTATTTTCCAACTTTTCTGGAGATCTGTATAATTCTTTGTAAAATTCAAGTATGATATTTAAAATTTCTTCTTCATCTTTCTTAATCGTGCCGTTTTTATCTGTCATAGCTGTAATAATCTTTCTTCCTACATATTACGATCTTCTAAATTTCTTTAGATTATTTCCTTTTTGTATCACCTCATTTAGTTCTTCTACATCTTTCTTATAAGACCATTCTTTCATCATTTTTTGTATGGTTTTAGAAACCACAGCAATTCTACTTTATCTTTTCCTACGCATCAATTTTGTTATTTCTTCCGGAAGTTCCTTATTCTTGTTACTGCAATCACTTAAAATCTCTTTGGTGCTCTTCGCTATCGCTTTTACTAATCGCATTTCCATCTCATCCAAATTTTCCTCACTAACTCCTTCTGCACTTAAATTTTCTTTTACTTTCAGTGCATAGTTATTTGCCTCTAAATATGCTCTATTTACTTCATATCTCTTTTCTTTTTTGCATGTATATACTTTTGCCTTCTGAGTTAACAATGATTGCTCTATGATCGCTTCCTATGTTTATCTTCACTTCCTTATCTTCATCCTGTATAATTCTTTTGCTATTTGAAACTATAAAATCAGTTTCATTTTTAGTGCAACCATCAGGCTAATCCAAGTCCATAAATGTTTTATGTTTTTCCTGAAGAAGGTATTCATGATAAACATTCCATTGGAATCTACGAATTCGACCATCTGATTACCACTTCTGTACCTCTCACCGAGGCCAAACCTACCTAGCGCTGATTCTTCCTCTACTGCACTCTTAGGTATAGACTTGAATAATTTTTACCTTCCAAATTTTAGTCCTCCAAGTTTCTATAATATGAGATTCTATGAGTATAGCTTTTAAAAGAAGTTATTTGCTTTGCAATGCTGTTATCTATAAGAAAACCGGTACCTCCTACACTGCTGGCTCCATTATAATAAAATGGAGAGTAAGATTTTGATGAAAAACTTTGGGTTAGAGTCCCTTGCTATAATCAACCTGAATATCAAGTCTGAATTGAAAACTAATATAAAGGACAAACTTGTATCAGTTTGTTTGTAATTTTTCGTTTTTGCTTTGTGCTGGAAAAGTATAAAAGATTCAGGATATCGGATTCAGAACGCTTTAGAAAATAGATTCCCAAATGAAAAATGAATTTTGAAAATTATATATGCATTACTTTTTCTTACAGTTGTAACAAAAAGTTAGAAATTTATTTTTCAATGATTCATCTTTATGTTAATGCAAACGGCATGGAAAAATGTTAGGATATCGTTACTGATACAGTGCGGATCTCATTTAAGTCTGAGAATTATAATCGATTATTTTTTTTAAAAATACATTGTACATTTCAGGATAACTGCAGAAGTACTTCGTGCCTTACGCCCGGCAATTTATGCTGATTGGGAGAATATTTTATTTATAGATATTGCTGTATTAGACAAAGTTTCTCAGTGGCTAGTTAACCATCAGACTGCGGAAGGAGCTTTTACAGAAGAAAATATGTCAATAAATGAGCCGCCATGTTCAACAGTTACTAATAATGTAAGTGATTATAATTGTTATTATTGTACAATTCAGAAATTTCTCTAAGTTTTAATCCGAGAAAACAAGCCACAATTAGCTTAGAATTCCTGAAGCTGAAAAAAAAAGATAAATCTCAGACCACATTTTAAAGTTTAATTCATTGAATTTTTTGTGATCGCTGCAGTAACAAAAAACTTGATGAGTAGCCCTCATTCATATTACTTCTTTCACTGCACATTACCCAGAAACTCAAAAACCTTCGATTAACCGATTTTTTTCAAACCTGGAATTTTAGCAATGCATTTAGTTGAACCTCAACTCTCATATTATAGAAATGTACATTTTACTGAAGTGGCACTTTATAGCAACGCTAAACATTGCAGCTCCTTCAGAAAACTCCAATAAGTACGTTTAAAAAAAAAAAAAAAAGTTTCAAATAAAAGTAACAGGCTTATATATGTGTACAGGCCTATACATATGAAGTTAAAAGAAATCGTTGTAGCATGAGAGAAAAAAACAAAAAACAATGTATCATTCAATAAGTCGCAACTTATAGTTCACCGATTTTCATCAATAATGGCATTCTACCAATTATTATTCGTCCGTGTGGAGGGACAAAACCCTACGCTATCCAAAGCCCAACTGGACCCCAGAGAAAACCGCGTCTAGAACAAAAATCCATACCCAGGTCAAACCCATCTGAGTTTCACCGTAGTCCGAACAAATCGGACCATAACCATAAAGGGAAATAGCCCTCTTCCACATACATCCTGTTCCGACCAAAGGTACTGAACCTAATTTCCTCATAACCCAATCTGTCATAAGATGGGTGCGTGTTTCTTCCTCTGACTCAAAGACTCTTATAAAGTTTATAAATATATCGCAGACTTTCTAATGCACTGTCAAATGACATTTAGCGCACTGAAGATTGTGCTCATATTGATTATGCTGTTAATTGAAGGTTATCTTATCTGTCATAGTTTGATTGTGGCTGTATGGCGCTTGCTATCGCCCCCCCCCCCAAAAAAAGAGAGACACCAGATTTTTTTCGTATTCAGGGGGACTCAAAACATGTATTTCCGATTCAAAAATTTGAAGCGTTCACAATATTTACTCTTAGAATAGTAAGTAGTAAGAGAAAAAGAAAAAATTGTAAAAATCTGAAGAAAAAAAAAAAGCATTCATTAAAATGCATGTCGTTATTCTTGAAAAAAAATACGAATTGACTTCGGATCCTTTCTGATTCCTTTAACAGAACTTTAAATCTGAACTTCCGTTTGCTAGTCATTTTGTTCGCATTGATCAAATCTGAAAAAATAATTATTTTTCCGTTTTAGTAGACTTCGTAACGTGTGTAACTTGGCAAGAACTCAATTCCTATTTCGTAATATGTTCTTCCTCATACAGCACGAAGAAAAATTTAAAAAACAAATCTGGTGTGATACAATCACACAACTTTCTATTACTCTCCTGTTTTCAAAATTGTGATTGACAAATTTTTATAAGTTAGTATACCAAATTTAATGAAATTTGTCGGTTTTCAAAAAACTGTTGAGTAAAAACGCATTTCCGGTTTATTTATTTTCTTGAAACTCGGAATTGTGGCACACTATTTATTTTCTAATTAATTTTGTTAGGAATGATAGAATTGTATAATCAACTATGATAGCACTTTAGAGGAAAACATAACCCCAGCCTTCTCCCAAAAGCCCCCTTAAATGACTTTACCAGAAGGAATATATCAAATAACAGCGTAGCTTTTTATATGTGTTGTTCACATTCCAACTTTGAAGGAAATAGTTGGAGTCGTTTTAGAGAAAATAGCAGAAAACTGAAAAATACTTTTCAGTAAAAACGCACTTCTCGGAATTTCAACAACTTATTTAATTCTAATTAATATTATTTAGATGATAGAATAGCTTAATTAACTGAAATAGCACTTTAAAGGAAAAACCTAACCCCACACCTCCCCCAAAAGTGCCCTTAAATGAATTTTCCCAGAGAAATGTTTCATGTAAAAGTTGTAGCTCTTTATATGCGTAGTTGATATACCAAGTTTCAAGAAAATCGTTAGAGGCATTTTTGAGAAAATTGCAAAAAAATATAAAAATTAAAAAAATTCAAAAAAGTGGTATTTGCGGTTGAGGAATTTTGACAGATAACCCTACTGTCGGGTCCCATGGTGATTACCTAAACGGAATATCAAGTTTGAACTTTCTGGGATATTTCGTTTTTGAGCTATGCTGTTCACATACAAAACACAAACAGACAATTTTCTAAAAACCACTTTTCTGAACTTCAAAACGTATATTTTCGGTGAAAACTCGATATTGAAAATTTGACTCGATTACAATACTTCCTCTTAGTAATAGAAATAATATTAAAGTTTTGTATTATCTGTTTAGGTAACTGTGCCGTTAATAACTTGCGAAGTTGTAATTGGACTGGCAGAAGTAGTCAGCCTCTTAACTACTGGTGTAAGAAATATTGTAACGAACGCAATCAGCAAAGCAGTACTGTACTTGGAGCACACCTTGAACACCAACTCCTGCCTTCTTAGCGACGCCAGGCATGTTGCGGCCATAGCCTACGCTCTATATGTTTCAAAGGGAGTAGTACCTGACAAACTTCTTCTAGCATTGGAGCAGCTAAAAACTACTGATAAAGGTAATTTTCTGAACTATATCTTAATTTTAGTTAATTTTATTGGAAACTTAATTGTCTCCGAGGGATTTTTACTTCCTCTTGCAGTTGGTAAGAGGAAGTATTGCAAACATCAGAGTTTCAATATCGTGTTTTCACCGAAAATACACATTTAAAGTGGTTTGTAGAAATTGGTCTCTGTGTTCGTGTGTGTGTGAGTGGCATAACTTAAAAATGGTAAAATCGCAAAAAGCTGAAGCTCAAGACAATCATGTTTTGATCGAGAAAATACCACGTTATTGAATATATTTTTCAGTTTTTTTTTTTGCGATTTGCTCGAAAACGATACAATCATAAAAGGAATTACAAACTTTATTTGAAACATTTCTCTAATAAAATTCATTTAATGGTGTTCTGGGAACGGGGATAACGTTAGGCTTTCCTCTTAACTACTAATTCAATATACGATTCTTCTTCTATATAATATTGATAAGAATTTAATATTTTATTAGAATTCCGACTTCGAAGAAAATTGGATTACCAGCAGTTCTTCTTTTTTTTTGCATGATGGATGCAAATATGTAAATTTTCAGTTTTTTTTTTAAATTTGTAACTGGATAATAGCCCGTACTAGTGCCTCAAAACTATGAAAATTGCATGTTATTATTATTATTATTATTTATTTATTTGTTTCAAGATAGCATCTTATACAAAGGGTCGGTGTATACTAAACATTACAAACAATAAATATAAACATATAAAAGCAAAAGGAACATAAGATAGAAATAATAAAAAGTAAACAGTAAACAGTTCGCTTACAAGGTATGAAACATTTAAAAATTAAAACAAAATAAAAAGAACAACCTATCTTCATAAACAAAAGGTATAAAATAACTAAAATATAAACCCATTAATAATAATAATTCTGAAAATAATGATGGCCATTGATATCTGTAGTATATGGAAATAATTAGCTAATAATCTAAAACTATTAACTTTTTTTAGTCATTTCCATATTACAAGTAATTCCATTCAAGTGAAAAAGCTTAAATTTACAAAATGCCCGTTTCAATTATTTAAACAATTTATTGCCCTCATTTCCAGACCCTTTAAGACATTATAAATATATATCATTAATTTTAATAATGTCACTATTATATAACAAAGTTTCCATTGATACATATTCTTCATTAGATATAGGAGAAAAATTAATATATTTCGCTAAATATTTTTCTCTAAGTTTATTAAGCTTGTTACAATAAAAAAGAAAGTGATTAGATATTATCTTTATGATTTAACGCACAAAAAGGACATAAACTGTCCGGAAACTGGCCAGTTAAGCCAAACATGTATTTTGCTGAAAGAAAACTCAAATCCCAAAACCTCACACGATTGCAATATTTGCCTTTACTTGGTATACTAACGACAGATCTGTAGGCCTAACCTTTTGTAAGTAACTGTTTTCAGCAAGAATTAATAAAAACTGAATAATGTCTCAACCTGAATTGGAGTGTGTAAAAGTGCCTTTTTCACCTTTGGAAACAAGTAACTACTTGGTGATAATATTACCTTACTATGCAATTCATTTTGCAGATGGATTTACATACTGGTCTGGACAAAGTATAGCTTCTGCACCAGTACGGCTCGAGCACAACCGTCCAATAATCGGCCCGCGGCTTTACTCATCTGGCCTTTCGCATGCTGTGTATGCCACATCATATGCTTTGCTTGTAATTCTGGCAAAATCACCATTTTCACCAACAAACGATTTGATTGTCGCCTGGTTATCTTCAGTAAGGATGTATCTTAACGGGTTTATATCAATTAAGGTATAGTTACTCTTTCTCACATATTTCTTTCTCTATTAGTTGAGACTAAAGAGGCTTCTATTCTGAATTTAACCAAAATTTTAAAACTAGGAAGAAAAAAAATTATTTTCAGCCTTGTTGTGGTTTTGCGCTGGGCAGGAGAAGCCTACTTTCCATCAAAAATTGTGCTCTTAGCTACCTTCTACTTGGGCAGTGATGGCTAACCTTTTTTCCTTGTGGGTCAATATTATATAATTTTTTTTAAGATTTGACACTGTGGGTCAAAATTATACTAATTTTATATTTAAATTTGACAGTAGGTCGGACATATGTGTGACAAAAAAATAAGGTTGCATACTTGGTATTTAAATTTTATTTCGATAAATGTACATTAAGTTTATAATGAAAAAAGCAGTAAATATATAATTTTTTATTAACAAAAGAAATAAAAACTAAAACTACTGTTCACATATTTAATGCGAGACTTGTTGTTGTTTGTATTTAGACAATTCTTCTATATTCGGTTCATATTTGGAATTCACTAATTTTACACATGCTGGAATCCCATTCCTTTAGTATAATATTCTCAATTCTCTGTTATATTATTTTACTTTTGTCTGAATTATATTCACAGTTTTGTTTATGTAACTCTGTAATTAAATTGTCAAATTTGTTTATCCACATAAAGCTGTTTTGAAATTCTGCTAATTCCATTTCTAAATTATAGAATGCCCAGTATATTTTAAAGTTGACTGCCGTTCACAGATATAACCTAACATAGATCGCTCCACCCGCGTGTTCCAAATGAAGCGTTCGTTTTTTTCAGTGCCAAGTATATATTACGGCGTAACATTTACTTTGTATAGAGAGAAAAACGAACCTAACAGTTGTGTACTAAAATGTGTTTAAGTTTATGTAGTTATATGTATGCATTGTTATTATTATTGTTTTTTTTTGTTTTGGGAAATCGTTGAAATATAGCATGGGCCGTTTAAAATTGTGGCGTGGGTCACTCTGTGGCCCGCGGATCATAGGTTCGCCATCATTGTACTAGGGTATCTCATAAAAATAAAGAGTCCAAATACATATTATGTTTATAATTTTTTTTGTTCCAGCGCCCTGGTGGGTCTTTGGCGCTCTGACATTAGCCTAATATATTTTTGCTCTTGCAGAGAGCGCGTCATTATTGACACATATAAGTAGCCGAGGGCCTAGTACTCAAAACGTTAATGCCATGTAACAGACCCCGCAGTGCACACCTGCAGTGTCCTGTGATTAAACGGAAGCAGACTATTACTTGCAGGTTACTACTTGCTGTTACATAGAACCGCCCAACGCTTGCCCTCCTACTATGTATTCTGTAATTTGCCGTCATCTTCTTTTTGCCCTTAACCGTTTCAGTTGAAATAGATCCCTTCAACCGGGTCATACTCGCTGCTGATTTGGCTAGTGTACCAAAAAAACTGCTGATTTAGCTTTCTCGTTTTCTTGAATGCCCATTGATTAGAGATCCATCGTAAAACTATTTCTATCCCCTTCTCCATGAGGATGCAGTGATCCCTTGGACACTCGATAATATCGTTAGATTCGGTCGAGGGACACGTAGTTAGTATCGTCACCTGCGAGTCAGTAAAAAAGATCCATTATTATGAATAATTATCTTTCACAGCTAAAAGAATCGCTCTAACTTCCCCATGAAATTGGAGGCAACTTTTCTTGCCGGTTCAGCTATGCTAGAACGGAGATATAGAGAGACGCGGCGCCTGCAATATAAACAGCATCCCTTGTTGATCCATCCGAATACACATACAATCGATCAATCTGTCTCTCCCAGACAGATATAAAATATTCTTTAGTCTTTAATCTTTGAAGAGGCTGTCGGAGCTATCCCGGATTCCAACTTGCTTTAACCACTCACTGATTTTTGGTACCAGTGCTAATGAGGTTCAATGCTTGATAATTTCTATCGCTGCGATAGCCGTGGATTTTGGAGCATAAATTAAAAAAAAAAATGGATGTGAATGTCTTAGCTTGATTTAACAACTAAGCTGGAATCAGTCGGCTTTCTACGATTACCTCATCCTCGTTTACACCAGGTCGCGTATCCATGGCAATCATTGACTAGGCCTTTAATCAACCTCATACAATTTATTCATAAGCTTGCTGATGTGATTAGTGACTACAAAACTTCATTTGAAGCTCTTCTGTCATATCTAAAGATCGGAGATACTAATCTGCTTTTAGAACCGCAGAAAATGTAATGCAGATTTCCTTATTTCTGCATGTTTAGAATTATTAAATGGTTGTAATTGTTGTGTAACCGGGCAACCTAAGCATGAACGCCCACGTTTCTTTAAACATAAGTTACAATAAAGCAATTATTTCATAAAAATATTTATATAGGACACAATGGTGGCTTACCAAGCTCTGACGGAGTATGCTAACAGAGTTCGACTGTTGGATATGACGAAGATGGAAGTCTCTTTGACAAGTTCCAGTGATTCTTCTTTCAAAACAACATTTTTAGTGGACAAAAATACTTCAAGTTACTGCTCAAAGAAGGTTAGATAAGAATGTATATAGATAATCACGTAACACACTTTATAGTCAAACTTTCTGTCATATTAGAACTTCTATCAACCAAATTAATTTTTTTTACTTTCTCAGAGGATGTACTGCAATTGTGTCAAGTTTTCAAAATAGTGTTTTTGAAATGCATGTTTTGAGGTTTTAGAGATTGGTTTGTGCGTCGGAATAACTCAAAAACGGTAAATCGCAAAAAATTCCTACTTCATATTTCGTTAAGTGTTCCCAAGGAACCTTAAGAATCATCCTGTTGCATTTTTACTGTGGATTTTTCAGTTTTGCGATTTTCACGAAAACTGTTCTCACGATTATCTTTAAACTCTGTACGCTCTACATACATGTAGATCTATCCTTTTATTTGAAACATTTTCTGCAATAATTTTTCTAAAATAGTTGAAACTATTTAAAAAAAGAATACAAAACTGGTAAGTCAGATACGCTAATTTCTAAGAGAATGTGGTTCACCACTGAGAGACATTGGTTAATGTTATGAAAAATTATAATATGTTCTCTGGTATTTAATTTGTTTCATTGAATATTAAATTTAACAACTTCTAGTTTGCTTTAATATTATTAAAATATTTTAACAATTCTTTCCAACTGAACTGGACAGATCAAGTTAATAACGTCATGGGTAAAGTGTCTCGTGGAATCTATGTTTTGAAAAAATTAAGAATGTCGGTTGACTTGGAAGCTTTAAAGTTGGCATATTTTGCGTATGTTCATAGCCATTTGTGCTATGGTACTATAATTTGGGGTAATGCTGCCGAATGTAAAAAAATATTTAGGTTCCAAAAGAAGGCAATTGGTCACTTAGGGTTTAGACTCGAATGTATCTTGTCGTTCTTTGATTAAGAAATTGAACATAATAACACTACCAGCCATATTTATTTTTCAATGCCTCGTCTACATAAAGTGTAATGAAGGTCAATTTCTATGTTTCTCGCAAGTTCATGATCATTTCACCAGAAAACGCAATAATCTTGTCCAAAACAAGTTGACAAAAGTTCGTACCAACTTCCATAGTTTGTCTATATCTCTTTACAACTATTTACCAGAGAATATAAAAAATAATACTTTGAAGTGTTTCAAAACTAATGTTAAAAAACTTTTATTAGCTCACCCGATGTATGAGATACCTGAATATTTTAAAATTAAGTTTTTGTCTTGACAGTTTTGTGAATTCAAATTATATTGTATCTTGTGACCTTGCCAATAAGGATGTAACTTTTTTTTCTGGCAATAAAATAAAATATCAATAACAATATCAATATCAACCATAAAATTTTTTAATTGAAAAATGGCAGCAGTGCTGCACAGTGTATTTACTTCTAAACCCTAGATATTTAAGTTGTGCTGATCTCTAGAGATTAAAAGTACAACTTGAACTACTATTGATAGTAGTCTCGTTATTATGCTTTTGTAGAAAAAAGTAATAAATTGGTTCAACAAAGGTTTAGTTTTGTGTGAAAAGTGGTTCAAATTATTCATGATAAGGAAATAAATTGGTTTAAAAAATGTATTTGAATGAAAAAAAGTTTAATTTGATTGAAAAGTACTAAAAAATAAATAAAGAAATGTTTATGAAAATGATTTGAGGAAAAATAAAGTAAATATTACTGTTGCAGTTGGAACGTCCCTGGGGAATTGTGGAAATTAGAAGCCAAGGACGAGGACTGTCCTTGTTTCAGATGGTCTCTTCATATCGAGTTGATCGTCAGGAATTATCTGATCAATCGGATAAAACTACATTTGGCTTAAAAATTTTACAATATTATTCAACAGCCAGAAATATATCAGCAATTACAATAGAGGTATGCACTCAATGGTTGGGTGCTAGTCAGTCTTCTGGTTCAGCAACTTTAGAAATTGATACACCGACTGGTTATTTTACTACAGAGTCTCGTATGCTCTACGTTGTACGAACAGGGAAACATCCAACGTTATGTGATGCCACACTTTCCTCCAGGACTGCAGTATTTTATTTCACGCATGTAAATACTACATAATTCTTAGTTAAGTAGTATGGCATGTTTAATGATGAATACTTTATTGTTGGATTTGTAACGGGTCCTCATTGCATCAGTAAGACGAAATGACATACTAAAAGAAATTTATAGATCACAAACTACCCACCAAAACATCAGAAACATTTTCCGTGGTAGCCTGCTTCATTTTGTGGTCATCGACCGTTTCGGGCGTTCGCCCATCTTCAGGATGCGTTTTTTCAGACAGTGTGACAACACAGACTTGCATAGAGCAAATTCAGTTTACACACTATCGCACACCGGTCGATGACCACAAAATGAAGCAGGCTACCACGGAAAATGTTTCTGATGCTTTCCAGCTCTGCGGAACCAACCACCACAACAAATACTCACCAAAACATTATCATTTCAAATAAGTTACAATTCCGACATTCTTTTCACAATCATACCTTACTATTGACCAAACTACAGAAAGTATGCACGCTAACTCAAATATAAAACAGAAAATCTGGTATAAAACACATCTTTATTGAATTTAATACAAATTATAAAACTTGGAAGTTTTTACTCAGTTGTTCTAACATAAAAATAGAGGTTGTGGGGTACAATGATTTGAAAGGTGGTATTTGAAGTGATTACATTGTAGTCCAGAAGTCAGCGCCAATAACACTGAACAAATTCCAATAATATTTGAAATCTAATGTCACAGATATCTCACAATGCCATTATATCAATATTTCAAATAAAAGTGATATTTTATGTTTATAACTGTATCCATATATTTTATACTTCTGCACTTTCTTTTACTGCTTACTGCTTCAAATTTTTGAAATTTGAGTTTTCACTGGAAATTCATGTTTTTAAGGTGATAAATGTACAAAATACATGTTTGTATGTTTTTATGAACAAAATATCTCAAAAAAAAGAAAAATTGCAGGGAGCTGAAACTTGATATTCCGTTTAGGTTCCATATCTGACAGGAAGGTTTCCTTCAAAATCCACCAAATGGAAGTCTAAAAATGTCTTTTCCAGATTTTGGGACTTACCTAAAAATAGGTGCAATCATTTTTTTTTTTCTAAATCATATACCTTCTCCCACTTTTATTAGAAATATTTTTCCATGAAAATTGATTTTTTAGAGTTTCTTTCTGAGAAAGCAACAATCTTAAGCTTGTTTGGTTTTTACCACCTATGTAATAAATTGCATTAATAAATAACGTTACTAGAATTACAGATTTAAAAAATTTGGCCACAATAGTTTTCTCAGTTTTTTTTTTGGAATTTTCTCGAAAAGGACACTATCAGTTTTCTTTAAACCTGGAATGCTTGGCCTTGATGCGTCTGTCTAGTAGCTAGCGCACTTACCTTTTGGTGTGAGAATACAGGGTTCGATTCTAGGTGAAGGCAAAGACGGTGTTGACCCAATAATATGTGAGAAAAAGTGGAGAGCTACTTAAGGTAGCGAAAGCCATAACTAAGGTCGGTGGTGGGAACCGCGGCTTGCTTACGGCTTACCACCACCATGTCTGGCAAGCTTTGGTCCTTCATAGCTGTTGGTTAAAGTTTTTTTTTTTTTCCTACTTACTGCGCAGATACAAACTATTACTTTTATTTGAACAGATAGCTTGATAAGCTCTTTATTATTCAAAGACGAATTTGGGTCTCATTGTAAAATAGTACATGTCTATTTACATCTGAAACATTTTCCATGGGGAAATAATTGATTTTAGGGGTGTGTGTGTTTTGGAGGATGTGTGAGTTAGGCTTAATGTGAAGTGTTAGGAGTGTAGCCAAGGGATTGGGACAGAAGACTCCGGCTGCCATGCAATCCATTTAGATCGATAAATCAAAACCCCCACCACTTTTATTTATATGTAATGCAAGCCAAAGTAAACGTTTAGTAAATATTGCAAGTTAAAGAGAATTGGTCAATTAGAATTGCAATAATTGAGAAAGTAGTGTGAGTTCCACACTAGATTTTTTTTTTTTTTCATGTAAATTTAAAGATTAAGTTGTGGAGGGCTAAGCAAAAAAATTTGTCATTACTTTGGAGTGTAGTTTAGCAAATTTTAGGTAATCTTGACTATTAATGACAAATACATAATTTACTGACATAATCTTTACTAAAATACTTTCAGATAGAACCAGAATCAGCATGTTTCAACTATACTCTAAGGCGACTATATCCAGTAGCAAACATGACTTTGTTCCGCAAGGCTATCATTTATGAGAACAATAGAAGAGGTAACATATATATAATAGTATTATGTATTACTAGTTTCCATTGATTTCCTCCAATAAATGCCTATCACTTTTATTTGAAACAATTTCCCGGGAAAATTGATTTTTTTTGGGAAGATTTAGGTGAGCAGTAAAGTTAAACTTTCTTCTAAAGTGTCAGTTCAGTATAATATATGGTTCTACTACCGATATATTAAGATAAATTAAAAGCATTGTTAGAATCCCAAATTTGAAGAAAATCTGCTAATCGGAAGTGCAACCCTTACAAAATAGGTTTTTGAGTTTTCTAGGACTTTTCTTTTAACGATTTTCGTATCATTTTTATTTGAAACTGCTGGAAAACTGATCTTAAGGGAGCTGTAGGGAGTCTGTCAGTTAGATTCAAATTTAAACTGCTGCAACAAGATTGGTTGAGACAGAGGCGCCGCCGGCAAGTTACACTCAGATATACAACGTACTAACCGTTACTACGTTTTTATAGCTATACCCAAGTAAACGTTTGTTAACTTTATAATTTTAAAGAAAATTTGCAAACTGTATTAATTGTAGCAGAAAGAGAAAGTGGTGTTTCACACTGTTTTTTTTTTTTAAATCTATTGTCTAATAAAAACAAGATAAGGAGTAATATGGTTGCAGGACATTGCGTAGTAAGGGAACTGCTATACAATAGAATCTTGTTGCAGTTGCAGTTTGTAAGATGAAACTTGTAATTGTTTCTTGATGCTGCGAGCACTACACTCGCCGGCGATTTCATAACATTTTGGCGTAGAAATTCTAGTGCCGAACATGAGGTCAGGAGAGACCTCTCACTTCAGCCCTGGGGCTTATTTAGGAGATGAAATCCGGTTGCACAATGGCCCATCTGCGTCTTGAGTGCATCTACTGCCCTTGGGAGGCTCCAAGTTCTGAAAACTGAAATCTACAAATAGCATTTGCGTGTACGAGTATATCAGTTTTGTGTGTTACTGTATTGCAATTAAAAATCTATAAAATTCATCTATAAAATCAATTAAAGCTGAGTTTATGTAAGACAGAAATTTGCTTGAAAAAGACAATTGCGTACTCTCTTTCCCGTTAGATTGTGACTCTATTTAAAATTTTATGAATCAGCAGAGGAGACCAGAGACAAAATATTACATTTATGGGCTTCAACAACAATTACCTAAATGAACAAAACAAAAATATAGAATTATATATATGTTTGTATGATTAGAAGAATGGCGCTTTGTAGAAGCGCCCCTGCTGGCTTAGCATATCTTCAATATAACATATATTAGAATCATATTTTCCTATTTTAGTAACTGCTTTATTTGTTTTAGAAAATTTTGCTGAAGTTGTGTTGGAATCAACTCCGCTTTACATTCTGAGCATTTGTGAAGTTTGTGGATCATACCAATGTCCATATTGCCCACATTATAACAAAGCCTCATTTCATTGCAATTACAGTGTAATTTTAATTAGCACGATGTTTGCATATTACACGCTACGGATATTAACTTAATTACATTCGGACGAAATTTTAATTTTTGTTATATAATTTTTTTTTTATAAAAGTTGTTCATTTTGTTTTATTCTTTTAATGATTAGCATTGTAAAAACTTATGTGATATGTGTATATTAAAAGATGATAATCAAGACAAGAAGATATGACTAATATTCCAATCAAATTATCAAACAAAACTGTCAGAAGTAAAGGATTGTTTGTTGAGTTTCTAATAATTATTTACTTCCTACCTACTGCTACCGACGTTTCCCTTTGATGTTTGGACTGCACCAGATTTCACTTTTCATAAATCTCTGCACGACTAGTCTCCTTGTCACAATCCTTTGGTCGCCCTATTCACCTCTCTCCTCATCACAGGTGTTTTCGTTTTCTTCTTCACATCTTCCTGTTTCACAGCTTTTCTGACAATTTTCCATGATAACGCCAGACCACACACAGCTAGAGTTGTCACCCGCTTCTTGGAAGAAGTTGGTATAAATGTGATCGATTGGCCTGCATGTTTCCATGCCGACTATAGTATGAAGGACTAATTCCAAGGTCTTTAAAGCCAGGGAACAAGCCAAACAGGTCCTGCTGGCCGCCTAAATAAATGGTTTGCGAGGGGAACTAGGGCTCCAATTGCAGTATCACTCGCCCACGAATTTCCAGGATGCTGTAGCTATAGCAGCGAGGTTAGAATGGCAAAAGCACAGGTCCGAATGGCCAATCAAGAGGTTCGCGCGATCCACGGGATATGACCTGTTTTTCCCAACAAGGACCCTGCTTTAAATGTCGAGAGGAGGGACACTTGGCTAAAAACTGCCCCAAAATTTCGCGGAATCCGGATTCAGAGGGCCCTGCAAAGCGGAACGCGAGAAAAGGGAAAAGAGGCGCATTTTTTGTTGTAGTCAGCAGGGGCATTTCACAAGAGAATGTCCCAGGCGATCGAACGCAGCAAAAGTCTGTACCTGTAACCAAGGAGTAGCAAAATTTCAGTCCCCAAATAGGAAGGGACCGGTGGAAGCCCCGTCCACCGGAACTAAGCGAAGCTAGAAGCCTCATTTTCAATCTCAAACGTCTACCCAAATACCTCGAAGAATATGTGGTAACTGTCGAGGTGAAAGGCAGGCCGCTACGCTTATTACTGGGCAGCGGGTCGGAAATTAGCATTATTAAGAAAGCAATGCCGGATATTCTCTACAAGATGCTGAGATTACAGCGACCAGAGTTACTGGGAATTTTGTTCCTGTTCGTGATTTAGTTAACGTGCGGTAGAAATGGGGTGACTTACCATTTTCAGCCGCCCTCATCCAGTTCATCATCCTCTTCTTCTTTTTTTAGTAATTAGTTTAGCCTCTTAGTTAGTATTAGTACTTCTATTAGGATTTGTATTAGTTTAACCTCTTACTTAGTATTAGTTTAGACATTTTTTTTGGCATTCTCGTTTCTTCCATCCGTGTGGCGTTTAACGGAGTCTTCCAGCTTTTATAAAGTTAATTATACCCTCATTCGCTAATGTATGCTCAATTTCTGATGTCTTACTTTCCACCGACCATTAACCTGCGTTGCTCATATATACATCTTACCTTTCGAAGCTTTCAGCTTCTGAATTTCGGCTGCAGATAAACACCGGGTTTTGCGCCATAAGTAATCACTGGTCTGATTAAAGTTTTATAGTTTGATTTTAGTTTTTTTAGAAATCAGCTGAGCTCTAGAGAGTTTAAGGTTAACGAAATATGCTCTATTTCCAGCCATTAGTCTTTTTTCAATTTCGGCACTGCCTAGGCGGATCTTTTCGATTTAGTATCATTCTCTTGGAGCAGATAATTAATATAAATTTTGACATTAAAGAAATTACTACTTCATCAAAGAAATTACATACTTAAAAAATTAAAAGTACTTGAACGGTGAAAGACGTATTCCAACCGATTTATATAATTTTTATCTCAAAATATTAAAAAGATTAGTAATAAATGTAAACAGCAAGCCAATAATGCTTGTGTTTGTTTACCTCTGAACATACTGGATTTAAAAAATCTGGTATGAAACACTCACATGACTTTCTCCTAATGTAATTTACTTAGTTGTTATTGACAAATTTCCTTAAAACTTAAAATCTTACAAAAATTTAACCGGTCCAACAATAACACTACATGTACAGCTGGCAGAATCTAAATTAAAAAGGACAATGAGAGAAGTGTAACCTGCCAGTTCCCCCAGAACCCCCTAATTCAGATTGAGGAACTGGAAAAAAGTTGAAAAACAAAGTGATTGGTCAACAATGTATTGAACTTAATATACCAAGTTTAAAGAAACACCTTGCCATTCTTCTATTAAATTAGTGAAGATCATTTCAACTATAGGTGCAATGATTGTGATAAAACTCCTCAGTATTTATATCATTTTATTTGCTATCTCACAGGGACAGTTGCGCCATTAAAATGCCATCTTCAGCCTGTATTTTAATTTAGTTCGTTTGGGCAACTAAAAAATGATTTACAAGTAAAAATATTTGCGACTGTAATAGGCAACGCAATATTGATTTGATACTAGAGAATTCTCTAGAAAATCGTTGGAGCCATATTTAACAAAATTACGAAAACTGAAAAAAAAGAAGACCGAAGTCGCACTTCTGGTTGTCGGATTTGGAATGAATCTAAACATTCCGTTGAGCTTTCTTACTTTATGGAATATTTCTGCTCACAAACACAAAAGACCATTTTGAAAAAAAATTAAAAAGAAAAGTGTTTTTTAATAATTACACTAGGTATATTTAACATATAATACAGCGAGTCAGGAATACATATTCTGTTTATTTCTGTTACACTGCACACAATCAACTGTGATGAGCATCTTATTAAGGAACCTGCAAGTATTTCTGAGTTAGGAATCAAATGACTATTGTTACAAACATCGTTCATTAATTCTGAATATTTATTTAAAACAATTTCTGAAAGTATATATAGTTTTGTTTGGTATTACTTTTTTGGCAATATAAAATAATTTTTTCTTTAATTTATAGAAGGCTTCAAACTTAAAAAGTATATGTTTTGTGAAAAATGTTACTTTTTTTTTTATCGACTTACGCTTTCAACAATTACGTTTAAATTACATATATAATAACTTCATAATTTATATTTAGAGAATAAAGCAGTTAAAATAACGTTTACAATCACCTACCTGTAAGGCCCTCCTACTACCTTCAACGATATCGAAATATTGTAGTGCTCCTTTACATCTTAGTCTACATATCAGATTTGTTTTCCTAGGGCCTAGGCTATTTCGGCTTAAAGAAATCTGATGGAACGATGCAGAAAATAAAACAGCTACACTCAATTTTACTGATAACAATATATATTCCGTACATAATAAGATATAAGAACTTCTTGTTTGTTATTTCCATTTCTGATAGATATAAAAATCTAATTTTAGGTGGTCACATACATACATGTAATTTTATGTACCAATTTAAAATATTACGAGTATACCAGTTCAACTAAGTGGAAAATTCGAAATTGGTATAATTGCCTAAATGTTTCAAATGAATATAGTCAGATTGTATTAATTCAAAAACAAAAAAAAATCTGGTGTGAAACACACTCTTTCTCTCATTATCGAGTTTAACTGCAGTCAGATCTGCAAACTATGAATTTTAAATTAGTTAAAAAAATATACATTTATTGTCCCTAATACATTCGCAGCCAAATAATGTGATTCCAATCTCATTGCTAATCTGTCTTTAGTGTTTGCCTTTATCTAAGTGCCATTATTTTTGTATTCTATTTCAATAATTATATATATAACCATAACAATTTTTTGGAATTATAAAATTAAATACGAATACGTTGGTGGCAATAGATAATTCACATTTGACAAGTTTACTATTCAAAGAGTTTGTTTCTATCACCTTTGCTTTTATTCGCAACTGATGTTTTGTTTATTTTTGAGTGTATAAAACTTTATTTTCTTTGTGTTTCCACTACGAAAACATAATAATATTTAGAAATAATAATGCTAAATAAAATTTTACTTTCTTTATAACTTTTGTCTGCAATATTATCTTAAAGCTTTTACAATTAGCAAAAGTTTAGTTGGCTTAAGCATGCAATATTTGAAATGGCACTTCAGAGGAAAGTATGACCTCATGGCTCCCTTAGCATGTCCTTAAAAAAAATCAATTAATTTGAAAAGAAAAATTCCAAATAAAATGGGGAAAAAATCTGTAAAAATAGCTGATCCGTTTTAGAGAGAACTACCTGAAGAATTGACCTGGTGTGTAATCTTTCCACAAGTTTCACTTACTCAAGTTCAACAGACAAAATTTCTTCAGGCTGGACTTCTTAAATCACGTTAATTATGCTAGCAAAACTATATAAGAAAAAAATACACATCCGCAAGAAGTGATTACAAGAATCAGATTAGACAGTAAGTTATAATTGAATAAAAATGTGAACTACTGCTTTAGATACTTAAGCTCCTTTACTGAAGCGGACGATCATTTCTTGATATTCGGATCAAGAAATGGAAAGAAGGATAAGCAGCAGAAGGACGGTAATTGGCCAGTGAAATCGGCTTTGGGGAACAGCAATACTGAAATGAACAAAAAGTACATTATTATGTAGAAACTTCGTGACAGTAGAGAGATTAGCATCAATTTCTAAGCTGAAGAGAAGAAGGAATGAGTAAGGTGATAATGCTGAGATAGAACGTGTGGAAACGCATTGAAAAAAAGTGATTCAAGATGATCTGTGCATACAAGGATGCGGGTACATTTACTAAAATTAATTATTGAACAGGAGATAGAAGGGAAAGAGTAAGAGCCAAGCAAACATGGAGTGTCCGAAATGTCTGCAAGGAAGTCTACGTCAAAAGGAAACAAGAAGCAGAGCAAGATAAAAGTAAAGTTGAGTATCAACTATTTTCGCGAGACTTTCCTTCAAGACCTCACTGCACTCTGTGTAAACATTATGAGTGTAATATTTATAGGACCACAAAAATAATTAATGAAAAAGCAAGTGGTAATGATAGCAGGTGAGCATCTAAGAACAATTTATTATTAATGTTTATCAACATTTCAGAACACAACTAAGATAAAAATAACTCTCACATGCTTTATTTTTACTTATTAAGGTATGATTAGGGACTAGCAATGTTTAGCTAACAAGCAGCAGATTGATTAAAAATACACGAAATGATATAAAACGAAATAATATAAGGATAAGAAATTAATTTTATAACAGGCTAAAAGAAAAAAAGCCATCCCTCGGGCAGAAATACAAATATTTACTTAAATAGTATACATAACAATAAATCAAATAAAGGACTAAATAATGATTAATAAAATCTAGACGATGCAACTACTCAGTTGCAAGAGGGCTCAGTCGTAATCCTACCAGTGTTTTTTTTCTAATTTAAGGCGCGTCAACATCTGAGGTCATTAGCGCCCGGAGCCTTTTCCCAGTGCATTGTCGGTCTCCGGACAGTGTTCTTCCATTAGAGACAACACTGCCGGCCTCCGGACAGTGAGCTCCTAGGGCGAGAAAATCTAAGGGCAGCACTGCTAGATTTGAACCCGGGACCTCCCCGTTACTAATCCAGTGCGCTACCACTAAGCTAATCCCACCCCTTTAACCTACTAGTGAAATTGCTTGAGCCAAAAAGAACATTTTAGCCTGCTGAATTATAGTTTTATGGATGCGCGCTTACATATAACCCAAGAATAATCGGTTGGGTGCTATGCAACCACACTGTTGCGCAATAGTCGGCTGGCGCAAACACATCACAGCTACTTCCTTACCAAAAAAAAAAAAAAATAGTTGAAAAAATATTTTCAAATGAATGTGAAAGTTCATTTTGTATCAAAAAAATGCCAGAGTCCTAAGAGGGACTCGCGGCAATTGCGGACTGGTTGAACATATAAGTGCCAGTACGGAGCCAGGAAACGTCGAACTATAAAGGTAGTGGCATTTTTAAATAAATTTCTTAGCTAATTTTGTATTGATCATCGCCAACTCAAGTAATTTAGCATGAAAACCAGATTTAGATTAAAAATATGAAAATAACTGAAACGAATCACTCATAAATTCTCTTTTTGTCGACCCAGCTTTCCCCAGAAGCCCTCTAAAATCAATTTTCTGGGCAAAAATGTCAACCAAAGGTAGACTATATATATATATTTTTTCTTCGATTCCTGATTTTAGCAATATATTTAATTATATAGCCTAATTACATATTAACTTAATGAGCAATATATAACATTATACAAGTGGCAGAACCGTTTAATATATAGAAATGGCACTTGAGAGGAAAGCTTTTTGTCACCCCTCCCCTCCCCTACAACCCCTTCACTAAAATTAATTTTTTCAAAAAATGTTTCAAATAAAAGTTCATTTGTTTCAAGATTTTTTATTTCCTAACAAATGTTTTCAAATAAAACACAGATTTTGATTTGTTTTTTAGACTACTCTTTGAACTTTTAATAAAAATATATTGATTAGAAGGATTATATGACAAAATATATTTATATATTTATATATGTTTATTATACAAAACAAAAGAGTTATAAGATATGTATAAACTACCAGAAAACTGTTATACCACTGTTATATTGTTCTGATTCAGTTTTGTGTCACTTGGAAATAGCCTGGCTTCCAGGCCAAAATCTTGCTTTATTTTGTGTAACGAATTTTTTTGGTTTTATTTTGTGTAACGATTTTTTTTTTGTATCAATTTATTAACCCATTTGATTAGCCTCACCTATTATTTATTGACGTTTCGACACTTTAATGGTCATTTTCAAAATGTTTAAACTGTATAAAATATAATTGTATGCAAGTAAATATATTAACAAGGTTAAAGACATTAGCATTGATATAATGGATAATTACTTGTACACAACTAACAATTAGTTACATATTATATCAATGCTATTGTCTTAAATCTTAATATATTTATTTATATACTTGTATATTTTATACAGTTTAAACATTTTGAAAATGACCATTAATGTGTCGGATCGTCAATAAATAAGAAATAAATATAACTGAGGCTAAACAATTAGGTAAATATATTTATACAAAAAAAATCTATAAAAGAGTAATAGCCTATTTTCATTAATACACAATTTTCTATAATTTTATACGTACAAAAAATAACTGTTTGTCACAGGACTCCTTAATCAATATATTTTGTAAAAAACACAGATCTTATGTTAGTCAATATCTAGCCAATTTTATTAAATTCATTATACAATCTTTTAGAAAGTACATAGATATATATAAATAAGTCTGTTCTTTTTGGGGGAGCAATACTTTTGTTTTCATTTTTTATATGATTTAAATTGGGTATACTTAATATATAACCATGTGGTTTAAACTCACTAATATTTCGAAATATAGTTCTAATTCATGAAAATAATTCCATAACGGCATGTAAAATAGTTAAATGGGCAAGTGCCGATAAGGAAATTGTAATATTATCGAAACCGTTACATTAAATGAAGAAATAAAATTTGCTGGATATATCCAAAAGAAGATCGGTGTTTTTTTTTGTTTATTCCTTTCAAATAAAACTAATGGAGCTACTTAAGTGCATTATACATAAGTTTCCAAAATAAAATTGTTGGAGCCGTTTTGGTTAAGGAATTTCGATCGAAACCATCCTGTCGGATTTCCTGGTGGTACCCAGACGAATATAAAGTTTTAACTTTCTGTAATTTTTTTTTCCTTCTGAATTATGCTGTTAATACATACATATAAACATACACATACAATACTTACAGAATCTATTTTCTGAACACAATTTGTGTTCAGGAGACGACAAAACGTGTATTTTTGTGCAAACTCAGTTTATAATAATTTGACTTGAATTTAGCTAAACAGTAATAAAAAGTAAAATTAAAGTGTTCCATTTGAAAAAAGTACATTTTTAAATCATATATGACAAAGTTTAGGGGGGTTCACTAATCATTTTTAACTATACGTAATAATAATTAATTGCAGGAGGAAAAGTTCTGATCTATTGAATGTCCGTCACAGTATATGATATATGTATGTATAATGTATTAGATTTCCATCGCATCACCAGTACGAATTCTCCAAGACAGCATCAATTAGCATATATATATATACAGAGATTAACTTCGCTTACTCATTTTCGGTATATAACAAAAACATCGTTATCTAATTAAATAACGTGAACTTATTTTTAATAAATATAATTATAATTTACAATTAACCATTTATAAGGCTACTGGACCGTACGACTTTAAATTACAGTGGAAAAATTTAAATAAAATAGCCTTAGTTTCTAAAAGATCATTACTTCATGAAAGAACACTGATATTTGAAATAAAACAATTTTATTTTCTTTTTTTTTTGTTAATTTTTGATGTGTTAAAAATAAGTTTACAACATAGATTTTTGGAAAAAACAACAAAAACTAAAAATATAAATTTGCAAAAAAAAATTACAAAAGACTTACACATCAAAAATAAATAACATAACACCTTTTTTAAAAAAAATATTGACTGAATAATAAGTCTAACTTCATATTAATTATTTATTACTTATGAACCTGAAATTTAAATATAATGACTCGCTACTACTCACACAGAAATCCAAAGGAAAACGGAAAGCAATGATAATTTTAATTTTACAAGCCTACTGACTAGGGCAAAAATAAACATTATTTTAAAAATAAATTAATTATAATTATAAACAACACTGGTGTTCCACCCCAAATCACCCCTATCAGAACTTCTAAGCCTCAGATTTTGTTTTTTTTTTCCAGCAAAGTATTCAAGAAATAAAAGTGAAAAAAAAAATGCTCTTTACGTTATGGCAAACCACTGACGCAGTTTCAACCCGGAAACTTCTGTTTTTCATTAAAAAAAAAAGTCGAATGCTTACAAATTTCGATTCTGACGCCAGTTAATTATCCCATAAATTTTTCATTTAATAAAAACTGCTTAATTTTCAGATGTTAATTTTTAGATCTTTCAGGTCGCAGCGCAATATCCCCTATGTAATCTAACCTGATTTAGTAGCAAGTACATTTATTCTTACAGTCCTTTCATAATTATGTTAAACAAATAGTTTTTAAAATGTATTACTGGTATCTTCTTAATTATTACAGAGGAAAGGGTTAGTAAACCCTAAGCTATCCTTTTTAAGGCTTCTCTTTTATCAATCTATTTTATATCAATGAGAGAGAAGGAAACCATACCACTCTCCCTCACCACAAACTTCTTTAATTGAAATTTATCGGGAAAAAGTTCCTAATAAAAATGATAGGTCTCTGTTTCCATAGTTTCACAAATTTAATGAAATCCGTCAGATTTTTGTATGGATCAAATTGTAGAAAACTGAAATAACTTCCGTGTAGTAAAAACCCCTTCCGAACAATCCATTTTCTTCAAACTCAGAATATTGCTAACATATTTAATTCTATTTAATATTATTTAAATGATAGTATTATATAATAAGTTAAAATAGCATTTTAGAGGCAAACATAACTCTAACCCTCCCCTAAAAGCTCCCTAAAATGAATTATCCCAGAGAAATGTTTCAAATAAAATTGTAGCATTTTGTGTTGGTAGTTAATATATTCGGTTTTAAAAAAAATCATAAAAGCCGTTTTAGAGATAATCACAAAAAACTGTAACTATTAAGTAAAGTATTACTATTAAGTAAAACTATTAAGTAAACTATTACTGAAACTATAAAGTAAAGTGGTTCTTCCGGTTGAGGAGTTTTGTCAGATGAGTTGCTGCCGGATCCCATGAAGATCCGGAAGAACACGGAATGTCAAGTTTGAACCTTCTGCGATTTTTTGTTTTTGAGCTATGCTGTTCATAGACCATTTTCTAAAAACCACTTTTTTGAATTCACGGGACCTCAAAATGTTCGTTGAAAATTCGATATTGGAAATTTGACACGATTATAATACTTCCTCTAACATCAGTTACAGAAAGTATAAATAAACGCAAACAAAAAAATTAAATATGTCTTTTAGGTTTCCGCGGCCAGTTTCATAAAAAAACTTGAGTTTCCGGGTTGAGACCGCGTCACTGATTTGCTAGAAAGTTATGTTGCGCCCATATTACAATGAGCCTCTTCAGGATTACATTAATGTTTAATAGCATTCAGTGTGAAACAGTTAGCAATGAATGGAACCAGGATAGCTCAAATATTATAAGGGAATCACAGAAAGTTCATTACATGACCAAAGTTCTTATGAGTTAGCTCAAAAATAAACGTTTCCGAAAATGTGTCCGACCATTACGAAAAAAACTCAGGAAAAAAATATTTATACTCATTTCAAAGGTAAGATATGCTGGAAAAAATGTTTGAGCACAAGCAGACCTTAAAGTAAGATGTTGCTTTAAAGTTCAGTGATTTGGTATGGAATGTCTCAAAATATATCATATATCCACACTCTTTTTTATTTTTTTCTCCTATGCTCAGGAACCTAATTCTTATTAAAGTACTTTGCATTCTGAGATTCTTCTTAAACCCTAGGATTTAAATAAGTATTATTGGCAAATAGCAAATTATTTGACTTTTTGCATGCTTATTTAATTATTATAATTATTATTATTATTATTAATATTATTATTTCTCCTTTTGCAAATAGAATCAGAAGGATTATTATTATTATTATTATTATTATATATTCGTCATACTGAGAGCAATATTATTTATAATTCTCTTTGCACTATCGGTTTTGTCTCATAAATTGTGTCACTTTTACTAAAAAATAGTGTTATGGAATAGAGCAAAATGAAAGTAAAAATATAATCATTGAATACATTTCTAAAACTGCGTTAAAAAGAAAAAAAAAATACTTAAATAATCTTCAGTAATATATATTGGTTATTCACCCAGTCTAAATCCAATTTCGTAAGAACATAAAGACATAAGTAATGCCCACATTTAAATGACAAATAAATAAAATTATTTTTGCTTATTTTCAGGTCAATATTATATTTTGATTTAGACTAGCCCGGGAGGTGACTGGTGTGATGCTGCTGGAAGATTTTGATAGGAATCTGATGGAGACACCGGATGGACAGCAGGAGTATTCACTGGTGGCTCTTGAATCCTCTCTGGTCCACCTACAACGGCCCCACCCAATGTAATACCAGTCCCTCTCCGTACTGCTAAAACTGAGTCCTTTTTAGGCGGAACTATGGGCTTATTAGGGGGAACTGGTGGTGGTGCGCCTCTTGATGGACCAACGTTTCCCCCTGTTGTTGCAGTAGATGGCCTTTTATCAGTAACTACAGTAGGACATGGTGATTGTGTAGCTAATGTGATGGATGATGCTACCGGCGTAGACGGTCCATTAGCTGCCGGGCGTGTAGTTGCGCAAGTAGCAGTACCTGTTCTTCCTGCAGCCAGCCGCTTATCAACCTAATAATGAGACATGTCTTAAATAAATCTTAAAAAGAAGCTAAAAGCACACAATGTCGTTGCCAAGTACAAACCTTCATAAGTAGTTTTTTTATTTCCCAAATACTTTAATGATCAAATACTAATCAATTTTTTACCGGACTTTCCTTAATGTTGCATGGGCCATAAATGGCCTTTCGGTTTACTGATTCCAACCGGACCATTTGTATGTATCTGCGATTTTGTTTTTCGAACAATGCTTTTCTCACGAAACATAAATTTCTAAATGCATTTTTTTTTCATCAGGGAATCTGAATACTTATATTACCAGTAATAACTAATTTG
Source organism: Triatoma infestans (assembly GCA_011037195.1). NCBI lineage: Eukaryota > Metazoa > Arthropoda > Insecta > Hemiptera > Reduviidae > Triatoma > Triatoma infestans. The sequence goes on from JAAEAF010002081.1 coordinate 121,308, forward strand.
AAAATCTGACAAAAACACAATACTTGTTAAAGCAACATATATCAAAAACGACTATCAGGAGATTTTTTTGTTGGCCGTTAGTTATAATATGAAAACAAGAATTAATTGGCTTCACGACCGATTCATAAATCGGTCGTGAAGCCAATTAATTCTTGTTTTCATATCAAAAACGACCTACAGCTGCTCCGCCCCTATCTTAAACTCTGACCAAAGTTGAAGCCGGTTCAAAAAATATCAGATTTTTCTGTCAGATTCTATTCGTTTTGTTTAAAATCTTATAAATTTACCGCCGTACAGCGCTACACCTTGGCATAGCACTCCATATTCACATTAGCCGCTGTGGCACTTTCACTTACGAGGTTTGTATGCGTATTTGCCAACGGCGATAAATATTTCTTCAACGAAAAGCGAGTAAATCTTCTAAACAAAAAAGTAAAGATTTGCCCTTAGAAAACAGAGCTAATTTATTTATTATTAAAAAAAAAAACTTTAGAAACGGGATATAAAAAAAATGCGCAAAGGTAACTAAACATTTAGAAGCAATATAAGGTTCAAAATAAAAAGGGAAAAGCTATGGCAGGGAACATATGCAAGTTATACTAAGATCACTTCTTCAGTTTTGACTTCCATTTAATTGGCCCAAAATTTTGATGGCTTGCAGCAGAGGTTGAACCTTTCATTACTTAGATTCCAAGTGGTAAAGGACATTAATTGCCAGCCTCCCAAAATAACCTCTGACTTACAGATGCATACAAGAAAGAGATGTTTCTCAATGAATTCCTCCATAAGGAGGAAAAGTTTCACCCGTTGTCATTTAATCGAAGAATTCTGGCCATTTAGCGGCTGATGGTCCACATAACCTACGCCTTAGCTGAACACACATCCTCTACTACCTGGAAAGTTCATCCTCCATTGTATGCCACCAACTTTTGACAATGTAGGCCATTAAAACAAGAAGCATTACTTTTAGAACGAACTTCATAAGGTTTAAAAGCATTTTTCACAATTAACTAAGCAATTAACTTCGGAGTTATTAACAAATATTAAATGACAATATTCACCTTGGAAGGTTGAATAGATGGAGAATATGATGCGGCTCTAAGACCGTGGCCAGGGGATATGCTGCGCGCTACTCCAGTTGCTATTAACATGCACAAACAGAATATTTTTGTAAATCAACTTTAAAAGATGAATTGATTTAAAAAATCTCCTTAAAATTGAAACTAAATTAATATCTATGATAGAGGGAAGAGAATAGCTAAGTGGTTAGCGTACTGGACTTCCACGCGGAGGACCCGGGTTCGAGTCCAGCTGTGCTACCCTTAGTTTTTTTCTTCCTTGGAGCCTCTACAGCTCACTGTCCGGTGATGGACAATGTTGTCTGTAACGAGAGAACACTGTACGGAGGCCGGCAATGCACTGAGAAGGCTCCGAACTTTGGGGTAGCTATGTGGGCCCAGAAGGGCTTTGGATCCATCCTCACAGACAATTAAAAAAAAAATATATTTATGTTATAGTGAGAAACGTGTCACACACACACACACACACACACACACACACACACACACACCCAGCAATATTTACAGAGTTTCCACTATTTTTAAATTCTGATCACAAGTTTATATTTTAACTCAAATGTTAAGAGGCACGAAGTAGAGATCTTCATAGAGGCCACTTGTACAGGATAAAAAAACAAACAAAATCCGGATAAACCTAAATATCTCGAGTACAAGTGATCATAGGATGCTGAATACCTTTTTGGAAAAGGTGTATCCTTAAAAAGATTTTGACATAAAATCATGTAGTCTATTGGAAAACGCATACTTTTTCAGTAACTTCAAATAGTACCTTTACTTTTCTATATTTCTTAAGAAGATATCACAAATTCTTATTCTTTATGATTTCTTAACTTCCAATTGACCAAATTTTCTTTAATTTGAATTTTTTTTAAATCTAGTAATTTTGCTGAATATTACATGGGTGATAACTATATAATCTCTAGAGAGGCGCCTGCCTAATCACAGTAGTTTCCCAAACCACCTCCAGATCAACCTTTTCGGAAAAACATTTCCAGAAAATTAATGGACTATATGTATGAAGTACTGTAGAAAGTTAAAAGAAACTGTTAGTGCCACTTGAAATAAAAATGTTCATTAAAGTGGTATTTGTAATTAAGCAATTCTGGTCAAAAACCCTCATGTCTGTTCCCTCACAGCATCAAAATTATAAATTATTTTTAATTTCATTCATTTTTACAATTCTGTAAAATCACACTCATTAACCGATTTTCTTAAACTTGGAATTCTAGCAATGCACCTTAATACTGTAAAGGTGGAACTGTACATTGCGCTGCAGTGTAACTTTAGAAGAGTCAGCTCTAAAATGGTCTGGGAATGCCTAGGTAAACTGAATAACCTAGACAGGAGGAACAAAGTTACCCTGTGGTGGTGCCGAGGCATGTTGGCATTGAAGGGAATAAGATGGCCGACGCCCTGGCCAAGTTAGGCGCTAGGACTCCGCTCCTAGGACCGGAACCTTTGTGTGGGGTCAGCGACTAGTTTCTGTTGGTGGAAGTTAGGAAGGAGGAGGAGTCGAGAAGATCTCAACTCTGGTACTTCTTCTCCGGTTTGCGGCAGGTTAAGATCTGCTTGGGAAATTATAACCAACGGAGATCGGAGGCCTGCATCGGATTGAGCAAGAACAAGCTCCGCGTCTTAGGGTTTCCTCACGGGGCATTGCCGACTTAGAGGACACCTGGTGAAGCTGGGTTTGGAAAGTGACAGCACATGCAGATTCTGTGGAGAGCTGGAGGAAACTCCACTATATCTCCTAACAGACTGCGAAGGCTGCCACTCAGAGAAGATTCAAGAACCTGGGTAGCTACCAGGTGGAGGAGGGGGATATACCCTCTCTAGAGCCAGTCAGGGTATTGGAATTCCTCAAGGATCTCAACCTGATGGAGGTTTTGTAGAATGGATGTTCAGAGAAGGACATCTGTCCGGGTGCTGTGGGCAATAGCCTGGGGCACCCAGGGGGCATAGCACAATAGATCGAAATGGGTCGCGGTGCATTGGCCCCCCTCCAAAAAAACTAGGAGAAACTTAACGAAACAGCTCCCCTAGAACCCTAAGAAAACAAATTTTCCTAGCAAAAAAGTATTAAAATGCTAGGAATGGAATAAAAATGATAGGAATATTTGTAGTTAGTATGCAAGGTTTAAAGAAAATCGCGGAAAACTGAAAGTAATCATTTAGTAAAGTTGCATTTCCGGTTGATGAATTTTGATCGAAACCTACGCGTCAGATGCAGGGAGTGGTTAATAAACGGATACCGAGTTTGAGATGCCTGCGATTTTCCATTTTCAGTATTTTATTTGCATATAAACAAGATATGCCTAAATGTTTTGTATTAGGGGACCTTGAAACACGTATTTGCGATGAAAAATAAATTTTGAAAATTTGCCAAGATTGCAAGCAATATTCCTCGTAGGGAAAATAAAAAATGGATGAGGCATTCAAAACCTATAGCTGAGTAAATTTTAATAAAATAATGTTTACTATTATGAACTTAGAACCTTTAAACTCTAGTCCGCAGTACTGGGAGGGAAGCAGTGATATTGTTTTAATTACAACTTACAACATTTGGAATTAAGTCTTCCAGTCTGACCGGTTTCATTCATTTATCCGATTTCAATACCAGAGGTATTGGTAAACAGTATTGAAACATTAACCATCACTACGTAAAGCAGAGTCATAAACACATTCAGAGACAAATTTTTCCTCTCTAAATTTCTGTGGGCTTTCTTCAGTCAAACTTCTATATATATTTCTTTTCAAATATGCAAAGAATGTAAATAAATAGCGTTAGGCTCGTTAACTTGGTCATTCACTATCTAGCATTTTATTGTTCACTGACATATTGCATCACTTTTAATCACGCTTTCAAGCTAGTCAGAAATGCTATTTTAAGCATTAGTCAGCGTAGTGAGCGCTGCCTAATGGAAAATTTAAATCCAAATAATTAGAGATTGTAAAAAAAAGTTGATTAGTGTGAAGTTTAATGTGATCCGATCAAGATGACAATCCCCAAGCTCAATCCCGAAAACGACATGATCGCAAGAGGACGGCTTAAATTTCCACTTTCTTCGACAAGAATATTCTTCAAAATTTTACAGAATTTGCCACTATGTAATTGTATTATATCACTAAAAGTCTCACGGCCTCTGATTGGAAGCGCACAAAGTAAAATTCCAAACATATCGCAAATGTTTTAATGCAAGAATAGATTATGAAAACTTTCTTCCATGGGAAGATTTCGTCTCAATACTTATCTGGCTTTAATATTTTATCTGACTCATACGATTTTTAAGTTTTTCGCATCATTTGTATCAGAGTTCGGCAGTGCTTTCAAAAAGCATTACTGTACGTTGGGCGATTTTTTATGACTATTTTTTAGCTTAATATTGCAAGGCTTCCAAATTCTATTCTGCAATATCCTATGATCACTATAGTTTTGTTGTACCCAATTTTTTGTCTTGGAATTACCTGTCACGCTAATTTAGTATTATGCAAGTTATGGCTTCAAAAGTGACTAATTTAGCTTAGTAAAAGACAAACAATTGATATTTAATAATGGTGATAATTATGCATTTACATATATATATACATACAATAACCATCTTCCAAATAATAGTCTTCAGAATAGTAATACTTATTGATCCCATATAGCTTTGTCATTAACATAAAAAAAAATCATCTTGCTTCTACTGTTCCGCACATTATTTCTAAGGTCGACATTCACCTAACAGTAAAACAGTAGACAAAAATACGGTGTGAAACGCTCATAATACTTCCGTTTACTGAATTATTGCAATTCAAATTAACAAATTTTCTTGAAACTTGGAATTTTTTACTAAAAGATCATATAAATATGGGTGCAGAGGATTACACTCTTTATAGTGGCAATTTAAAGTCAAGCGTAACTCACAGATTTCTCCGAACTCTTCAGAATCATTTTTTTTTTTTTGTTTTTTGAGAAAATGTGTTTAAAATAAAAGTGATATGTTTATATTTATAGATGCAACTAGCAATCCAATTTTAAAAATAATCATTTGGAGAAAATTTTTCATTACAATTGAACAAATAGTTCACTTGATAAAACGAAAGTCATTTGGATTTTGAACGATATTTTGGTATATTTCAGTCTTATTATGTAGGTGTTGGGATTATTCTACTTCTAAATATTGTACTTCCAATTCGGCTAGATATTGTTAAGACTTTTCAACTAGCAATAATCGCACCTCTGGAGACCTTCGCTAGTTTATGATATTGCCATTGCGCAAGGAGAAGTCTCAATTAAAACTGGATTAAATACAAAATGGAATAATGTTATTAATAAGCGAGAAATTTCAATAATGCCGTAACAATAGCAGACTATGTTATGGTTGTCAGGTTAGGGCTATTATACTTTGAAGTAAAAAAAAGCAGCCTCTTTTATCAAAAAATGAATGCCTCTTAATATTCCAAACTGTTTCATACTTGGAAACAGCTTTGCTATTCCTTTTCACCTTCAAGCTGCATACATTACATTCTGGAAAGACGAGATTACAGATGCAATAAATAAGTTCTGTATATAATAAATAGCCGTAGAAATAAAGTCTCAAGATATTATTCTGGTTTAAGGATTGAAGTGATCTGACCGAAAGTTGTGGACAGCCTCATAGTCTGGAGGTAGCTAACGATACATAGAAAAAAAGAATTAAATGAGATTACATACAGATTAAAATTTATTCAAACATGTATATGAAGACAAGCAAATTTTCGATGTGATTTTTATGTTCATAGCACCCTGTGATGGAAGTGAAGCATGCTGCAGTCTGTGGGGGTGATAAGGATACTTCCTTATCACTCCCACAGACTGCAACATGCTTCTCTTTTCTACCAAAGGACAGCACTAAAGATACTATGTGTAGCGCATCTGACACGCTTAAGCGATTCCAGCGCTCGACATGTTACCTTTTAAGCAACAAGCTCCGCCCAATACCCGTATAAATTTTCATGGAAATACAAGTAATTTGGCAGTCGAAGCCTTAAAATATTTTATTACAGCCTTCATGAGAGCAAGAATCTATAACAAGTCTTCAAACAAGTTTTCGACAAGACAAGTCTATAAACAGTCCTCAAGAAGTCTTAATACAACTGTCTCAAATCATCAGTTTATGAACACATCAAGCAGTACTTTCGGTCAACGTAGTCTCTAGTCACTACCTCAATCTCTGCTCTTCACTTAAAACTCTGCTTACTAAGTAATCGTGCGAATATAAAATGTGAAAAACAATATAAGCAGTCCGCCCCATCAATCATCACCATCAAACCCTGCCATTACAACTCTCTTAACTAATTCTCAATTAGGTATTATTGGGATAAATCTCAAGCATTTGGGGACTTATACTATTCTAGGACAAACACTAGTCTAGGTCAGACAAGATCATTATATGATCCTTAGTAACATTAATAAGACTGAGAACTGCAAGCATTTCTTGCCCAATTCTAGCGGGTTTAATAATAAATATTTTGGAAAATGGGAATTTATTAAATCGGAGCTGGAGAAACTCTTAAATCTGGAGAAACACACTCAGAATGTATAAACTGAATTTGCTCTGAGCAAGTCTATGTTATCTGTTTTGACAAGACATCCTGATGATGGGCGATCGCCCGATATCGGTCGATGACCACAAAAAGAAGCAGGCTATCAAAGAAAATTAATATCTCTGATACTAAAGATTCTACCCAGAAAAAAGTGTGCTATTAGGCAAGGTTTGGCCAACACCTGTAAGCAGGATGAGTGAGGCAACAGCTAGATTCCTTCCAGTACCACAAGACTTTTGTTTAGTGCCTTGGGATTATCTTTTTGAAATAAAATGTATTTATTCTACTACCCAGACTGGAAACAGGGCGTCTTAGAACATCATACATTCGCTTAAATAGTTGAAAATGAAGCTAAGGCCCTTCTAGTAGGAATTCCTATTGAATAATACCTTCAAATATGAAAATAATCGCGGGCACGATTTTTTTTTTCTAACTATTCGCAATTAATAAGATGGTCTGCCCAATCTGAGGCCAATTTAGAACTTCCCAAGAGATCTAAATCAACTCCTTAGGGGATTACTTATCAAGGGCTTCAGATTCATACCAAAAGCAAGGACTTTAGCGAATGTAAACTTCCGTTACTAGTAATGACGCAATATTACAAGGATTTCATATTTTACAGTCCTGATTAAACCAATGACTAATACACAATAAATAAAAGAAAATGAATTATCTGTTCAATGCTTTATTAGGGCCTAAAGATTAAAGTAATACCAATAAAAATTACATATCGGCAGGCAATTTTATATGCAAAGTTTATTTAATGTTTACTGTAAATGATAACGTTCTTTATTTTTAAACTTACCCCAATATCTTACTAATTTTATAAACACACGATTTTTTACTAATAAAAAGGTTTGAAGTACTAAGAAAATCCATAAAGACTGATTAAATGGAATGGGATCCAGTTCTTAATTATAACAGACAACGAAAATAATTTCATTTAAAAAAATATTAATTAAGCAGGCAACATCCAAAGGTAAAAATAAAATAATAATCGCCAAAAAAGAATTTTTTTAATAAAAAAAATTATAAAATGCTAAAGTTACCACCGCTTTAGAAAGCCACATAGTAGCGAATTTGAGTCACAAGCAAGTGAATGAAATAAAAATTTAAAATTAAAATCACTCACTTGCTGCTATGGATAACAAATTCAGCTGCTTGTTGGGGCAGGGACCTTCTTCAAAGGAATCTGTCTCACTGGTTTGCGTGTCATCTGACCTCATGCAAAGCAAGGTTCATGCATGAGGTAACGTAATACCATATTTTGGTTAGAAATAAACCTAGACAAGATGAGTCACAGTGTACTAAGTGTGGAGACAAAAAAAAAATAGAATTTTTTTTTAATAGAAAATAGACTAATTAAAATAATTACAACTACACTTTCCACCATAGTGAAAGCAAAATAAAACAAAAATAAAAATATAACATTCGAGTAACACGTACAATCCGGGCCGTTTCAAACTTATCTCATAACTTGAGAGATTCAAATGACTATTTAACACAGAAAGCATGACGAAATATTGTCGTCTATAACCATCGTACTAGAACTCAATCGGAAACTACCCCCTTGGGAGCTGCGGAGTGCCACTAGTTGAGAATAAGCCAAATGATGAAATAAAAAAGCAGACGGGTTAAACATTCTGTATAATTTGACACATTATGAAACTTCTTTAAATGGAATGGGTATGTTAAAAGGAACGATGACGGCAGATGGCCAAAGATGCCGATACATGTACCCGAAAGATGCTAGCGCATAGTGTACAAGAGGATATAATATGAAGGGAACTTAGAGGAAATGACTGGATGCTGGGAATCAGTAAATGAACAAGTCATGGCAATCCTGAGAAGTCTTAAATAATAATGATAGAAATGAAAATGGTGTGTGTTACCAAGTTTCAAAAAAAGCGTTGGAACCATTTTCGAAAACGCAAAACATTCAATAATGTCGTACTTTGGGTTAAGGGATTTTCAACCGAAACTTCGTAGTGTATCCCCTGAATATCCCTATACAGAATATAAAGTTTGAACTTCCCGCGGTTTATCGTACATGCTTTATGTTGTACATTCATCTACATATACACATACAAATCACACACACGCACACATACACAGTAGCTTCCCAAATGCCAGACTGAAGTCTCTCACACCTGTGACGTAACGTCATTATAAAGTAATAGTACTTGTATAATAAAATTAATTGTAATACATTAAGTAAAGTAAAAAAGTAATGCCATCTTTTCAGGCGGGCTTAACGTCCAACTACCAATTTAGGTGTCGTGGACGGGGGCGGAAGCACCTACTTTACTGTTAACATTTTTCATACCAATATAAAATTTAGCAGTTATACGCGGGACTCGAACTGGGATCCTCCCACTTACAAGTCCAAGCTCATAACCACTATACCAACACCCGCCCCTTGTAATACATTAACAATAATTAAATAATAATCAAGGGGTACCGACATTAAAATAGAGTGATAAACGTGATAAGTGTGGTTAGGAAGATTGACGAAACCGATCCTAGTTGCTGGAATGGGGCGAGAAGAGGACACGATTGAAGAGTTGGAAGGGCAGTGATGAAACCGAGTGCCCGTATGTCCGTATGTAGTAGCGGCTACAAATTATCTACCGTATATCCGTATGTGGTAACGGCTACAAATTATCTATCAGCACATCTGGCTTACCTAGCTATTGAAGGAAAAATACACTGAACTAGATACAGGTACCGTGTGGTGTTTGTGTGGAGGTGGAAAGCTCCCCTCATTATCTGCATCATCAGCTGACATTTTTCTTGAGAAATTTAACCAACGCAGAACTAATTAACATTACCCCGAACAGGACACTAACTCCTTGAATATGGTAAACAACTTGTTAGTATTTAAGTTGAAGTGCATTTCGTAGGTGATGGATCCTTCTTCTATTTTTGTTGTTGTTTTATCTTAATTATAATTAATTTAAATCAGGTCCGTTTTTCTTTATTTTGTACCTCATACTTAAAATTATTTAAATTAAATATGTTTTAGTGTAGTACACCTTTTCATCGATTTTACCCGACACTTATCTTCCTATCCACCTAATGGCAATACTAGCGTACGCTAGATAAGCCTAGCGTCACACACCAAAGGAGAGAGCGTTTATACCGGCTACCCGGATTTAATGAATTCAATGAATGAAAATAAACCCTAAAGTTACGGTCTTATGAATGGTTTTGACATCATAGAGAAATTTTTGCCAGCGTCGGGCTTAGGAGTAAAAATTTTTTAACAATTGTTCGAAATAATGTAATTAATTCCTAGTTTTTAGTTCCAATTACTTCTAAAATAATAACAAAATATTTAAACAGTTTATTAAATACAGAGCCAATGCAAAAAAAAAATATAGAAGTAATTTTATTCTCTACTTACACAATCATTAGTTTGTCCATTAATGGGGACAGTATAAGAGAGTATCTTTGGAATTGTCTCGGGTGTTAGTCATATCGAATGTTATGTTACAGAGATTTATACAACGTTGCATGAGTGGTTCAGTTTGCAATGCCGGACATGTGAGTTTGTCCGTCTTGGAACAGTTCTTTTTAATTTTACCAACAAGGTTCAGATATCATGAATATTATGTTCAACAGTGTAAAAATCAGTCAGTATCAAATGATAAAGTATAATAACTTGTCCAGCACAAGGCGAAGTATAATACACACTCAACTAAAGACCGCCCAGCCAGTCTAATGTTGTCAAATAAATTAAGCGCAATCCCAACACACATTGTGTATCAAAATGACGGATGATGACTGCCTAAAGCTGGTCGGTAAAATGAAAAAGAAGCCGAGCCAAATCAATGAAATCATAGCCTTAGTAATTATTATGTTCTAAAATCGTCCTCTTATAAGAAATTTATTGGAAATTGTTTATTTCATTTGAACAGACACAATTATCACCATTAGACATAATTTTTTTCAAATATTTTGCACAAATTCATTGGTTTCTAAATAATCGGGCGGAAAAGAATGTATATTAGAACAGGCAACCTCTTTAAAAATACAAAAGGTAAAAGGCAAAATTAAACAAAAAAACAATTCTTTTACTGTCAAAGCGCAACTAGAGAATTAGAAATTAACGATTATTCACAATCTAATACTAACGGGTTGGTTGTTATATCCGCAGTGCTGGATAAAATCTGAGATGACGTTAATTATACCTGCTTCTTTTTCTTTCTACCGTTTCGTGTGTTATTCATCACCAGACGTGGTTGTTTAACACCAGACAGTGTAGTAAATTTCATTTCTACGATTCAAAGCTTCCGTCATAGAAAGGTTAAGGTAAAAAAAAAGGTAAAAAAGATTGCACTGTCTAACCAAGTCAAACTCTTATCATGGATGAATAACCGAATCCGTGAGGAACAAGAAAAACAAGCAGGCTATGACAAAAACTCTTAGATAATCTAATAGTCCTTAAATTAATGAGGATAAAATATCAGAATTACTTGCCTTCCTCAGTAATTTGTTTTTGCAGATATATTTTAGTTCCTACCAAGTTAATATAAGAATGGTCTGAGATACTGCCTGGGCATCCTAGATGAAATTAGGAGCGCGTAACTAGATGTCTCGTCTGGATGCCTGGCTACTCAATTTACATAAATAACGAGACAGTACATCGCTTTCTCGTATGAGCTCTTCTAGAGCCCTTAATGAACATAAAATCTTTTGCGGTCATGAAGCTCATATTGTACGGTTATTAGAGTATAGATGCATAATCTCAGGGCAAGTAGTTAAATACCTTTGTTAAGAGAAGACAAAGAAGTTTTAGAAAAAATAGCTCATCGCATAGATTCACGTCTGCGCTATTCTAATATGGCCGTAGGCTACTAAGATAATAGTGGACCTATCAGACCACTGTAGCAAAATGTAGGCTTCTGTAGACTTGTGCATGTTGCAAATGAAACCTTCAGAATTTGCAAGGAACAAGAGACAGAGTCATGTATATTGCCAAACTTAAGTCTACAGCTATGGTTTCACCTGTTGGAAGAAGAAAAACCAACAACCAGAAGTTTTAAGCAGGAGCTGCTCTTCAAGCTCCCAGGTCTGATCCAAAAAGACAGGTCTGGAGAGTATACTCTAAACAATTTGTTGCCGACAGTAACCTCATAAGGGGCCGCATGGGCGTTAGTTAGCCAACTGATAGTTAGTCTCATAGATATAAACCGCGAAATAATTTTAAATTAAAATATCTTTTTCCACTAAAGTCACTTAAATTAAAACTATGAAACTACTCAATTATAAATATTAATGTTGCTTACTTGGAGCAGAAACTGGTACACTTGATACTGTTGCAGTGGGTTGAACGACCTTGGCCAAACTTCCCATTGCTGAGCTACCCTCCACCCAACCTGGAAATCAAAGTTCTGAGTAGTATTAGATTAGATTGAAAACGGGGAGGGCGATCCTCATTCCACTGCGACCTACAATAAGAGGTCTATTGTGGATCCCCTGAAATTATAGTACATCCCTCAGCTTTCTGAGTAGTATAGTCATTTATATATTTTATCAACATTTTTAATATAAATAATACAATTTTAAAAGAATGTCAAACCTTGAGAAGGAAGCCTTGACTGGTGAATGAATTGCTGTTGAGCTGCCTGCTGCGGAGGTAAAGCCCTCATACCTTGAGCCTCCGCTAACTGTTTTTCTAACAATGCTGTTTCGGCCCGCAACTTTTCCAGTTCTGATTCCAGTTCTTTAACTCTGATGAAAAGAATATTTATATGTAATATACATCACTGAATCTATAAATTTAGAAAATGAGATGATATAAAATCAGAATTTCCAGAAAAACTATAAAATAATTAAAAGTTTTTTTTTCTATCACTTCTATAAAACGATGTACAATTGAAAGATATATTCCGTTGCGTTCGAGTTTTCTTTAGTCATAGGTTGCAATTTCTAATCGTTATCTCTAATACATTTCAAATATCATATCCGTAAGTAAAGTATTAAATTTTCTGTGGTTCAGGATAATGAGGATCGATATTGGTGATTACTACCAACATTTCTACTTTAAAATCGGATATATTTTAATGTCGAATACTTTAATGTCGAATATATTTTTTGTTCAGCAAGGCAACAAGTTGTAATTTTTCAAAAATGGGTCTTTATATTACAGATAACGTGACAATGTATACGCCGATACTGAGTATAATAAACCACACATATATTTGTAACAAATAGAATTATCTATTTACTTGGACATAATTTCATAGAAAACTTCCGAAATTAAAAAAACGTTAGGATCCCCCGATCAACATAGGAAGATATGTGACAGTTTTTCAGTCGGAAACTGCGGCTTGTGGAGATTTTCTAAACCTTACTCTGAAGAATTTTAAAGTTATCCTAAACATGACATATACCAAACTGTATGGTACGTCTAAATCCAACACGAAGCTAGGTAACGAATCATTCTGAAACTAATTTAGGTACAATAGCTGGAATTCAGCTAAACGATGTGGAAGAGTTAGCACGTGAAGGTGCCTGTCAGTCCCGAATCATTTTCGGAAATCTTTAATTCAAAGAAAAAATTTAAAGAAAATCACTGGAGCCGTTTTCAAGAAAAATGCAAAAATCAAAAACCTTTTATCAGAATTTCGCTCTTCCAGTTGGCGGATTTTGACCGAAACTTTAATGTCGGATCTCCCTATGATAACTAACTTTGAAATCATATTTTTGATACCTGCATTTTTCGGGTTTGAGATATTTTGCTCATATATTTATATATATATATGAGCAAAATATCTCATATGTGAGTATATATATATACTCACAGATATACATTGTTATTTTTGTTTCCGCGAACCTCAAAATATATAATGTCAATGAAAACTTGACTACCCTACTGCGAGATCTAAAAAGTTGAATTCTTAATTCTGTATTCTGTGCATTCTTAAGTTAAGTGCCTATACGGCGGGCCCATTGTGCTTCCCATTTTCAACTTATGTCTGCAGCTTGAATCTCTTTTCCCATGCTCACATTTCATCTTTCTTGTCCCATTTTCTACTAAGAGGATCCACATCTGTGTATCTCCTCCATAAGACTGTGCCGTGTAATCTTCACAGAGGACAAAATGATGGATAATATAATTTTAACTTACTTTTTCTCTTCTTTCATAAGACTAGTTCTTAAAATCTGGCTTTCTGTGTCAAACTGTGCTAGCTGCTTTTCCAGTTCAGCTTCCATTTGAAGTGATTTCTTACTTTCTTCTTCTAACCCTTCAGCCATTGAATCTATTCTACTTTTTTCTTCTGTTAGAATCTGGAATTTTAATAGGAGTATTAAAAAAAAAAAATTTGCTTAAAAATTATTAATTAGCTCTGTTAAAAAATACAAAAATTATTTATATAAGTTCATGAAATGCTAAAAATTACCTGAGCGAGATCTTCTGATCTCTTTCTTTCTTCAATATACTTCATGACTATTTTCTTTCGCTCAGCTAATAGAAGGAGTACTATTTGTTTCTGTCGATTCTTATCTTCATCGGAAATATCAGATATTTTTTTAAGGTCTTTTTCTAATCGTTTTTTTGCCTGACGTTCGACCTCTAGGTCCTACAAGAGTAAGAATTTCATTTATCAGATTGAATGTCATATTAATTTGAGATAAGTATGTATCATAAAAATAACAAAACGCACAAAGAATAGATTATTACGATTATCTCATTTAGAGATCTGTCTTGCCTCAGCCTAGTGGCTGAGCGGGCTTTAAAATGTTGCATTATAAAAAATCTGGTGTGCTTCATTCTCACCACTTTCTCTTACTCCCCTTAATATAGTTATATATAAAATGACAATATTTTTTTGAAGTTCAAATTTTGCTCATTTTTGCTCATTCCTAACATATGTATAAAGGTGGTGAGGGGGACAGGTCTAGCTCTAGCCTACCAATCAAGGGAGCTAGAGAATGATTAATGTAATTCTCTACAATGTGTAGAGAGCGCCAACAATACTGAACAAACATATTTGAATTTTAAAGTCTCAGATTCCTCAGAAGTAGAGGGAAAATGGGGCAGCAGTCGCACCTTTTTTGCAAGGCACTTTCCCCTCACCCCGGCCCCATTTGGTTACCCTGCCCCTCCCCCACTCCATAACTTATCATCAAACTCGACGAGCGCATAGGCCGTGCCCACACACACCAATCCTCCAAGCCACGCCCACTGATTAATCATCGAACTCGATAAGCACTTAAGCCACGCCCACTTACTCCCTACCCGATCCACGCTCATCACCGATCAATCATAGATTTCTACAACCCCCTAGTCCAGTTAGAGAAACAGTGTATCACTATTTATATCAGTGTCTCCGTTTCGCTGGTACCAGGTTTCGTGTATTTGGGAAGGCATCACTCTCGCGCGATTGTCTGGGAGGGTTGGAGCTGAAAGATATTTTAGGACACTGTAGATAAATTAGGGGGATAATTTGAGGCAAATTGAGGGGATAAAAGCCACATAAGCTTAGGTCCCAGGGCAATAGGCACCCAGTTATATAATAATAATAATAATAATAATAATAATAATAATAATAATAATAATAATAATAATATAATAATCGGGCACCAATGACCATAGATTTTGACGCGCCTTAAATTTAGAAAAAAAATAATAATAATAATAATAATAATCAATAAGGCATTGGCAATGCCATTGGCTGTGACGTCATAGGAGTGGGAATAATATATTGACTAAAAGGCAGTTGTTTTGTTATATACAATAAAATCGATATTTATAATCATAAAGCAGTGGGAGATATGCATGCCTGAAACTCTCAACGATGTCATTGGAGTGGGAATAAATGTTATTATAGTAGATTGTTAGAAGTTCAGTTCTTTGTAAGTGCGCGACGTGTTAGGTAGTGGAACATCAGCAACAGGCAGCTGGAAGGGGTAAGTCAATCTTTTTCTTTATTTTATGTGTAAGTTAGGTTATGATGCCTTACTGCCATATTTTTTTTAACTATATTTTAATGTTTTCTTGAGTGGGGTGGGGGAAATAAAAGTTCGAAACAATTATGAAAATGCAGGGTGGGGGATATTAAGAATAAAGTGTACGTTGAATATTATATTTGGTGAGAGAACCATTTTGGCTGACTGTTTATGGTGATGGACTTCTAACCTAAAGATTGTAGGATCGAACTAGTAATTTAAAGTTTTTTCCTTATTAGAAAAAATAGAATATTTTCCACCGGCCCAGAGTAAGGTGAGTGGTAATAGAGTGTTAGGTTCCGCCATCTTGTTATGTGGGGGATGAGCTTCCTGATTGATCATGGGTAGGGAGGTGGAAAGAAAATGGAGTGACCGTTTGGATGATAGGTTAAGGAGTGAGGGGAAAGTTGCCCCGCAAAAAAGGTGCGCCAGCTGCCCCATTTTCCCTCTACTACCCTCAGAATATGTAGTCATCGGTTTTGGATAATAGGTTAAGGAGAGGAGGGAGAAAATAATGTCATCGGATTGGATGTTAGGTTCAGGAGCAGGGATAAGTGGGAGAAAATAGAGTTATCGGATTGCGTGCTAGGTTAAGGGGTGGGGGGGTAACTGCGAGCGAGGACTGGGGGGTTGAGAAATCTAGATTGATCGGTGTTGACCATGGTTCGGTAGGGGAGTGAGAGTGATCATAGAGTTCGATATGAGTAACCTTGAAGGGGCGGGAGGATGGTGGGGATAAGTGGGCGCGGCCTATGTGCTCGTCGAGTTCGATGATAAATTAAGGAGTAGGGGAGAGGCAGAGCCGTAGCCAAAGGGGACCGGGGGGAGGGGAAAGTTGCCCCGCAAAAAAGGTGCGCCAGCTGCCCCATTTTCCCTCTACTACCCTCAGAACCAACTAAAAACAATTTTTCAGAAAAATGTTACAAATAAAAATTAAAGGTCTATGTCTGTGCAGTTAGTATTCCAAGTTTAAATGAAAATCCTACAGTAGTTTTCGAGAAAATGCCAAAAAACCCTTTTCTGTAATGTCGTATTTCATGTTACGTTTTCTTCAAATTTGGAATTCTGACAATGATTCTAATGTATATTAATATTTTAATACCATAAAGTGAGAACCATGCATGGTACTAAAATTGTACTTTAGAAGAAAGTATAATGCTACTGAAACCCTCAGTAATCCCAAAAAATCAATCTTTCCGGGAAAATGTTTCAAATAACAGTAATAGGTATTTATGTAATTAGATAGTCTACGGAGTTTAAAGAAAATCACGAAAAACTGAAAAAACATTCAATGAAGTTTCACTTCCCATTGATGGATTTTGACCGAAATCTTCGTGTCTGATGCGGTGGAAGTGCCTAAATGGAATACCATGTTTGAGCTTCCTGCGACTTTACGTTTTTGAAAAATTCTTTAACTAACTAACAAACAAACAAACACACACGCACACACAGATACAGACCATTCGCTAAAATATTTTTCATATTTAGGGGGGCCCCACAAAAACACCGACGTTCTCTATCACGTTTCTCAATTTGGTGCTAAATCTAAAGAAAGTCACGGTGGTGGCGTAGGTGGGTTTTGGTGAGGTCCCCCCCTCCATTCTTTTTTAATGCAGAAATCTCATTTCCATACCTGTTTTAACTTAGTTCGCTCCTTTTCTAAACCATAAGTAATGTCATCACCTTGTGCCGTGTCATGTTCATGCTTCTTTTTCTCCATTATAAGCTCTTCAATTACCTAAAATAAATATTATAATAATATAATAAAAAAGAGAAATTAATCTATAAATTATATTTAAACAAAAAATATTTTTTACTACCTTTCGATGCCTTATTTCGGCATCTCTGAGAATATTGGCAATTCGTAGATGAGCATTTCGATGATGTAAAACAAGATTATCAAGGTATGTTGTTTGATTACTCGCAGTGGCAAGGTGGTGCAAGTGATGGTGATGATGACTACCGTCTGGTTGTCCAAGTCCACCCTCCTGCCTCGAACCAGGAGCTGCCCAACCGTCCCTCTCAAGTGCACAAATTGGATCACTTAATGAAGTCTCTTTATATTGACCTCCACGAACCATCTGCTTTAACTTTTCGCACTAATTGACAAAAAAAAGTTGCTAGAAAATGAGAGAATATTTGCATTCAACAGATTTAAGAAATTTATTCATACACCAAGCCTACTAGAGATTTAAGTAATGAAGGGTTCATTTCAATAAAGGGAGATACCAAATTTTCAAACATATGAGATCGCTAACTCATCTTCTTCAGTTAGTTTATTATAAGGCATATTTTTTTTTTGCTCGCATTTATATTATTATAATAATAATATTATTTATATTATTATAATTGTAATTTATATAATAATAATAAATCCAACCGCTACCTGCAGTATCCCCTGGGCTACTAGTCAGGTAGGATAACAGCGGTGGTATTCCCTTCCTTATAGGGGGCTGGGGAAGGTGCTGACGGCCGAGTGTTGACTCTGGGCGAAAGAGTGTCCCCAATGTCTGCCCTTGTGTCTGACCCTTAGTTAGGGCGGCACACCTTTAGCCCCTGTTCCTCATGTTAGAGGCGGCGGGTTTTTACTACTGGCTGTAGGTATAAACAGCACTTGTTCGCTTTTTCATTTTTTAAAGATGTTGAATACAGGTGAATTAAATCAAAGGTCGCTGCCTAGGATACACAAGGGCACCTCTGGAGCCGGTGCTGGAGGTGACAGCATGCGAACCACCGGTGGGAGGCTACTGAGCAGACGCAAGAGGCTGCAGCTCTCACGCAAGAAGCTACAGCCGAGGGGGCCGAGACAAGTGCTTCCCCAGCTAGCCTGTTAGGGACTTCGTCAAAGGCGGTGTAGGACGCTTATGAAGTGGTCTGTTGACATGAACAAATTCATCATGCGTTCCTATTATATTGTGACGAACCTACAAAATTTTAAGGTTGGCTATAGGCAGGAATTACATCGACTCTTTCGGGAAGCATCTTGAAGTAACCGGACAAGGAGTTGCCGACCAGCGAAGAGTAACTGTTGCCAACAATCTCCTACCCACGGATATCCTGGGCGAACTTCGTGAGGAGGCCAGTTTTATTTCTATTCCAAAATTCCACTTTTTCCAAAATTCTGTTAATGTATCTTTATTTGTAATTTTTAATCTGCTGTATGAACCCCTCAATTTTTAATATCTCCTGAAAATTTAGCATGAGTTAAAAATCTTCATTCCATATGGATTCAGAACAGAAACTAATCTGCTCCTTGGAAAGCTATTATATAAATGCTGCAAAAATGGAAGGATATTTAGAACGTTATAATAAAATTTATAGCTACCTTAAGTGTTGCTATAACAATGTCTCTAGCTTGCAGCTCTCCCTCGAGATAGCTAAGCAGTTTTAAGAGATCTGCTTTACTTAGCTCCATCTTGGGATTCCGCTGAAGATAAAATAAATAGATATAAATAGAAATAGATATAAATAGAATAGATATAAATAGAAAATAAAATAAATAGATTTAGTCTCTAAAGTTAGGAGTTTCTTTGGCAGTTGTCAAGAGTGTTTCAATAATCGATTAAGTAAATTTGTCTGGTTCTGTCGGGTCCCAGCTAGCAACTAAAATTATGCTGAATTTTACATTTGGATCCCTTAGGGGACGTGGACTGCCCACTTCCTCAAGAACCATGGCGTCTCTGCTGGCATCCCAGCCTAACAATATGAACAACACTTACATGATATCTCCAACACTCACACAATAAACTCTGCGCCCTGCAGAGGTAGCAGCTACGTACAATTACTTGGTGTTTAGCGTCCCCATAGGCAACTCTAGCACACCACACCACACATAACTCACTAATACACGCTTTAGACCTGAGAGGCGATTACCTTTTATTGAACCAACACCGAACCCAAGGAGCTATAGTACATCTTTTCAGGTCGCTGTGGCATTTGCCACTTCCACCGCGCATCTATCATTTACTATATATGGAACATTATGTAGTTCAATTACATCAACTACTATTACAAATTAAGTAAGCCTGAAGTATATAACATATTACTTATTCCAATTTCATTCATTAAACAATTTATTCCATTTTTATTCATTGGATAGTAATATTAATACAATAAATAAACAATGGCAATATTAATAAAAAAAAGTTAATATGTAAAAAAGTTAATAAAAAGTAATATGTTTATTCAGTTAGGAAAAAATATCTGGTGTAAAACGCTCATACTTTCTCATATTCCCCTTAACATAGTTATATATAAAATGAAAAATTGTCTTTAAATATCAAATTTGGCTCATATGTCCTAACTTAAATATACAGGTGGTGGGGGGATAACTACCAACCTATCAACAGAGACACGTAGAGAATGATTACACTGTAGAGAGGCCTTGTACGAACATATTTGAATTGTAACGTCAAATTCCTCAGAACCAACTAAAGACAATTTTTTCAGAAATAAGTTAAAAATAAAAGTGATAGGTTTATATCTGTGCAGTTAGTGTTCCAAGTTTAATATAAATCGTTATAGTGGTTTTCGTGAAAATTACAAAAAAACTCAAAAACCTATCCTAAAATCACACTTCCGGTTAACCGACTTTCTTCAAATTCTGGCAATGTTTAATGTTTCTAATTTATATTAATATTACAGAAGTGGCAGAACCATGCACTGTACTTAAGTAGTATTTTAGAGAAAAGCTTAATGATACTGTTACCCCGGAACTCGTCAAAGAATCAATTTTTCTGGGAAAATGTTTCAAATGAAAATCATAGGTATTTGTGTGAGCCGTTTTCGGGAAAATTGCGAAAAACTGAAAACAAAATTCAGTATAATCGCACTTCCGGCTAATGGATTTTGCCTGAA